>APFE030917161.1:69283-103698 GCA_000404065.3 Pinus taeda | reverse complement strand
TATGATCTCCGTTTGACGCGTACAATAGCTCATTAGAAAGATCTATTCGAGCACTATCATTGTTGGAATGGCAACACGGGTCCATCTATCATGGACCCGTGTTGCCCCTGGGATCCCAAGAAACGTCGTTTAGGGCCTCAAAACGGCTCCGGAAGTGCAGGACCCGAAAAACTGCTAAAAATAGTAAGTTGTGCTACAATTAAGGAAACTGAAAATGTTGAGAAAGACAATGGTGGGGGTCCAGGTGGACTTGGCAGGTGGCCACCAATATCCACCTGGATCATGAAGCTTCTTCCACTTTTGAAAGTGAGGACAATCTTGAAATTAGACTTATAGATCAACGAATAGATATTGTTTTCCTTCATGAAAATGATAAGGCTGTCATGTTTGATAATCTTGAAGATTGTTTTCTGTTTAAGAAAGGATTAGACTGTGAAATTGAGGAGCATGAGCCTGAGAGAGACAATATGCTAGAATTCAAGTCAAAATTTCTCATGGTCGAGGAATTTACTATCAATCAGCAACCAACTATTCTTTTAGATTAGAATGAAGGGGGTACTTGTATTTTTGCTGCTGGATCTCAAGACAAGCTACTGCTCTAGGATTTTCAATATCACTTCAGCATTCTTTTGCAAGCATTAGAGACGATGAATGTTGTGTGGTTTGTTAGCATAAGCCTTGGTTTCAGTTGTTATTGTGAGTTTCCTACATGTACATCGTTCTACCTGCTCGAGGAAAATGAGAGCAGAATTTCAGTATGTAGCCATCTACTAGATTGGTTACAGGGAAGGCCCACTTCACATGATTGTACATATTTCATTAGTAGGCAAGTGGTTTTCATCATTATTTGAAGCCCTCAAATCTCAATGGACTGCTTCCATCAAAAATCTTGGTAAGTACTTGTTTTAGTTAAGTAAGTCTTGAGTCATTTTTTTTTTTTTGTTTTAGTTAGTTTCAAGATATTTTTAGCTGCTGAGTGTCTAGTGTCAGTTGTTTGGGTTAGTCTCAGTCATTAGTTAGTTCAACTATGAGTCTTTAGTCAAAGTTTCATAGTGTTGGTTTTGGGTGTTTTGAAGTTATTTACTCCATATTGCCCAATGGATAAGGAACTGGTATGCTCTTCCAAAGATCTACGATGTTCTTGGCACCTCCAAGGAGCTACAATCTCCATTGGAGCCAATGTTAGTGTCATTATTTTAAGCCTTCCTTCAGTGATCAAACATGCTCTTACAAAGTGATTTTGAGGTGTCAAGGTCAAATTTTGTCATTTCAATGAGTTTTCAAATAAAATTTTGTCACTAGGTATTAGGTCTAGGATTTGTTTTCACTTCTTTCAAAGTTGTCCAAATGTCGGTCCATGTCACCATTCAGATGAGTGTACCATCATTCAAAAATTTTTCATCATCATTTCAGGTTCCGATGGGTCATTTTACACCCTGTTCGTGCTTAAGTTGTACTTGGGTAAGGCTCATTTCCCTCTCCTAGGTTTTTGAAGGTAATTTCTCTTGGATGGTCAAATCATCAACAAAAATTGTATTCTGATGCTCATTCACCTTCCCCTATCCTTAATATACCTTCTTAAGCACTTCACATCACTGATATACCTCAAATTCATCATTTTCCCACAAACCCTAGCCTCTTGCTACAATTTGACAATTTTCTAGGCTAGGCATGTGTTTTTCCCTTTTGAACCCCTTCCCCTCACTCAAAATTTGAAATTACACTTTCCCTTGCTTCCTAACATCCCTCCCTACTTCCAAAAACTTTCTCAAGAATTTAGAAGCCCCTTATCCCCTTCATTTCACATCATTTCTACAAATCCCCTGTTCCACACATCGGGATAGGTTTTACTCAAATGATGTTTCTAAGCACGAAAAAATGAATGTGGAAAAAGTGAGAGATTTTTTTGTCCATAATAGGCCAAGGAAGAAAAACATCCTTCACTTTTACCCAGGTGTCATGGTTTTAGAGAAATGTCAAAAATACAAGTTGCCTCAGGAGAGTTAATGCACCTCTGGAGTGACCTTGGGCAAATCAAGATTTCTCCTAGCCTGGTTGGCCAAATGACTTGCTTGATGAGTCAAATGATAACTAGACACAAAGAGCTTTCCAATGAGCTATCATGAGATCAATTGGGAGTTGATGAAGAGCTTCAAAAGTTGAATGCAACAACACTCTGCATTTAGGCAACTTCATTTTGCACATTTGTACCAGTATTGGGAGATTTGACTTTTGACAGAGCAAATGAATTCCAAATTGAGAAATTCAAGATGTTTTGGAATGTAGACTCAATAAAATTTCCAACGAGCTATCCTGCACCCAATTTGGACACTAGAAAGGCCTCCAAAACTTTGTTTTAAAGAGGTGCTAAGCATTAAATTAGTGGCGTTGCACATTAAATTTTGCAACACAGGAAAACCCAATAGGTGCGTAGCACCACTGGCGCTATGCTTTTAATGGGGACCTATATTTGAAAAATGGCTTGAATATTTGGAATAAACATGGAAAAATAAGTAAACCCATAAATATTGAGAAGATTTGGACAAGGTCTTGGTCACCAAAAGGGCAAAAAACACCCAAAAAGTGCCCTCTCTGCCACTTTTTTGCTACATAAGAAGCAGTCTTGGGAGAATCAAATTTTGGAGGGGAAAATGAGCTCGAAATTAGAAAAATAAAATTGTTCCAGAAAGTAGACAAGTAGGGCTTTCCATCAAGGAAACTTGTATCTGATTTGGACACCGGGAAGGCCTCCAAAACTGGCCCTGAAATGGTGCTACACATTAAACTAATTTTGCAAATTTTGCTTAAATTTCCGGATTTTTCCTAGTTTTCTTGGAAAATGACTTTTTCCTCATTCCTTGGTAAATGTATGCATGGTAAATGACGTATTTGATGTAAATATGGATGAAGAACATCTCATAGGGTAGATACATCAAGTTTCAAGTGGTTTTGATGATGAATGAATTGGTTTCCTAAGTTTTAGAGGCAAGTTGTTCCACTGCCTACTTTTGTGTTCCTAGTTTAGATATGGTTGAAACCACCCCTCTTCTCATGGATTCGACCCCTGATAGCTAGCTTGAGTAGTTTCCTTGCCTATATCATGTACTTTTTTATTCATTTGTAAAGGTTGTACTTTGGTGGAAGTGGTGGCACTCGTTGAACATTTGTATCAACAATTTGGCAAGGAATATAACCAGGTTTCACAACTATTTCTGTGGGATTCTTGTGACAATGAGTTTATGTATTGTTTCTTCTTTGTAATGAGTTTTTCTTATGTTCTATATGTATCCAAAGCTATCTTTCTCTTATAAAACTAAATTAATCAAGGTGAATGGACAAAATACATTGTAGTGCTTTGTCTTGGGAATGCATTTGGTTTTCAATGTTTTCAATTGTTTGAAGAGGATTCATAGTTTCTTTATGCCCTCCTCAACTCCTCAGTTGTCTTAATCTACCATCTCAATCCATTTTGAGTACATA
Source organism: Pinus taeda (assembly GCA_000404065.3). Taxonomy (NCBI): domain Eukaryota; kingdom Viridiplantae; phylum Streptophyta; class Pinopsida; order Pinales; family Pinaceae; genus Pinus; species Pinus taeda. Next base: position 100,218 of record APFE030917161.1, on the reverse strand, counting down.
AACCCTTGTCTACCTCACCCCGCAGAACATGACTGTATCGCTGAGTTGATTTCCCGAACCCATCTGCCTTCTCTAATTGATCTAGCAACCAAAACCTAAAAATCAAATCAGAAACCCTAATCTACTATACCTAGCCTAAAATCAGCATTCATTTCAGTCATCTTAAGACATAATTGCAACCATCCTCACTGAGATTGACAAGGAGAGAGCCCTCTCCCGACCTAGTAGGGCTAGCCACCAGGTTAAGCGTGGTTTGTAGTTACCCTAGGATTGCCTCCCTTAAGCCCAAGGTCGATCTAGGCTCTAATAGGATCATGACAAAATCTCATCAAAGATAAGGTTTATAACTCATGAAAACTATGTTCTTGGACTATGTGATTGTCTACGGACTCACAGTCTAACATTCCCCTTCTCAATCACAAGTCTAAATAATTACACCAATAAACTTTGTATCATATTCAATATAAAATTGTTGAACTCCACTTCAGTGAAGATATGTCCAAAAAACTGCTAATATATGGAAGTTAACAATTGATATTTTTAACGTTCTGTTTCTTTTTTATTATGATACCAATATTCAACATGATTGATTTTGAGGAGACCAATTTCAATGATAGAGTTACCAAATGTTGATTTAATTTTGATTGTGCTATATATTTGAATCTTGAAGAATGACTATTTGATATTCCCCCTTATCTGGTGCAAGATGAGAAATTTGGTGAAAGGATCCAAGATGGAGCTTTGGACTTCTTATGTGGTGGTTTTATTGGTTCACCACTAAAGATCTTCACTTCATTTGTTTCCTTTATCAATTCACTCTATTATTCCATTAGGTATTTTGTATTTGAATGAGCATCAACCTTTTGCATGATCTCATCTATTTTATATGTTGCATCACACTTTTCAATAAGGTACTTTGTATGACATTTTGCATCAATCTTCTCTCTTAGCTCCCCTATGTCACAACTTACATCACCCTTTTGGATTATTTGCTATTTGTATGACAAGTGGCATTATTGTTTTGCATGAGATCCTTTATGTCACAAATTCATCAACCCTAGACACATATGTTTCATCAAGCATGCCATCAATTTGATTGTGATTTTCCTTAAAATTTATTTGAAGTGCATCAATAAATTGGTCCTTCATGTCTATTTTACTTTGAATATCATTCATTGACTATAATTTATCAACTGTTATTTTTTCAGAGGGAAACATTGTTCGTTTCTATGATGGTTAGATTTCATCATAAATACATTAAGTTCACCCCATATCATCATTATATTATTCAAATCTACACCATTATACATCAACATATGCAATTACATAGAAATAAACAACATCACCATAATCATCAGTGCAGAGGAATATAAAAGGAATAGTAGAAGAAATCACGCACACACATAGAAACACCAAGATTGGTTTGAGTCCAGGGAAAAACCCACTATGGAGAAAACCATGCAAATATTCTTCTTCTTAGATCATCATCAAATGATGCAGCAAAAGAGAGTATAATGATCCATAACTTTAGATATATAACAAAAAAATAATGTTATATATGAGGCAGATCTAATCATGCTAGGAATTAAAATCCTCATACTAATGGTTGTAATGTGTTCTCACAACATGATGTCAAATTTTGTATATTATTGTCACTGTGTCGAACACTGCTGAATATTATTATCACTGTCAATGAGCCCAATACATATGTTTGCACTGTAAACTAACAAATCAGATCTACAGATTTGTATAACAATAGAGAGGAACCGATATCTACCTAATCATTGAATTCGACTGAAGCTAACATGTCAAACCCTAGATTTGAACTCAGGTTTCTCTCATCCAAATTGTTTGTGTGCAACTAAAACTTCAGGGTCACTCTCATGAATACAATATGCGAGTGATTGTGACTGCACAGTTGCTCCCGGGGGTTCTCTATGCATGTGAATCTAGCACTGAACTAAAAAGACCCAAAGCCACTCCTTAGCCAGGTTGTACGAGTGATTAACAAACCAAAGTCACACCCTTTCTGAGTTGTGTGAGCGACTGGGATGACAGGGTCACTCCTAGTGCCACCTGGTGCAAGTGACCGAGGACTGAAACCTTCTGATCTGCCGATGAACCTAGAGTCGCTCCAATAAGTCTCTGTACTAGTGTCTAAGGGTCTATAGTAGCTATCATAGGCTTTTGTGCTAGTGACCAGGGACTAGAATGCCTTGTCATGTGCTAGCGACCGAGATCCAGGAGACCCTAACCTAGAGCGAACCTTTTTCCTATGATTTCAGACCCTTGAGAGAACTCCTTTCGTTGAACCAGTGTAAACCAAGACAAAAGAGAAGAGAAGATGTGTCCAAATGGTCTTGAGGTCTATTCTATTTATAGGATTTCCTAAGGGGTCATGTGGGGTTAAGATTGACCTAAGCAGTTACTCATGTGGTTAGGGTTGACCCATTCCATAATACATGTGTGAATAAAAATAATTCATAACTCAACTTTAGCTTAACCAAATTGGGTGATATTTAGGTCGATTTTGTTCCTCGCAAGAAGAGGAATCTAATTCAATCATTATCTTGGTCATTTGAGCTGTCCAAGGTGGAATTTTACCACAGTTGCAAATTTTAACACTCCCTCTCAACTAGGGAGAATTCCACTTACTGATATCCGTTCATCGAACAATATGCCATTCTGGAATCTTCGAGTCTCATCACAAATCATCACAGATCATCTATGTCATGTATTCATGATTCCATGTCCATCTCAAGTGTCTCATCATCACAAATCATCATTGTACATCTCGATCTATCCTTTGCTTATTCCTCTTTATATCTTGATTTTTTCTCGTATGTTGAACATTATAGGATCTAGAAGAAGAATAATTTGTTACTAGAGGTGAGCTCAACCTACCACCCTCTAATAATTAGACTGCTATCTTAAATATCTATCGGTGAGCTACTATCCAAAATATCATCATCAATCATCATCAGAGAGCATATCATAAAGGAGCATGTATCAACTTGGAACCACATTGGGGAGCAATAGCTTCCACCCATACTGAGTAATAGGATAACGCATCACATAGGGGAGTACACCCTTGAACCTGGAATTTCAATGGGGAGCTTACCCTCAACCCAGAATCAGATAGGGTTATCTCAACCCATCCTATTGCCTACTGACCTTCCCATTGATGACCCAGAATAGTCATGTGGTAGAACACCTGCATCATAATCAACTTAGGTTGTACACCACAAGTACACTCTCAAATCATTGGCCAAAATGAGGAGTGGTATTCCCATCAAGCTGGCATGCTTAAGGGTATGACGCCAACTAGGGTATACTCTGCAAAGACCAAAAGCGGAGCAACTTTCTCTGACCCTATAAATATAGGGGAGAAAAATTCTTCTACCCTCGGTAACATATAGGGTAACACCCTATTGTCCAAAGTTCCCTCAACCCCATGAGCCATCTATCTCAATTCCTCACCCTGGGAGCTCAAGTAGGGTAGGAATATTTTGCTCAGTGTCCTTGATCAACACTGCTCTCATCATCAAATTGTCTCAATAGCAGTTGTTTATTGCTCTTATAGAACATCAAATCAAATATCATGTAAGATCATATGTAATCATATGAATCACAAAAGGATACCATAATCATCCTCTCTCTCATAGAGGTTCCAACCACGAGCCTGAGCTTATTTTGAATAACTGCACTCTCTCAATATGTGAGAGTATCTCAGTCCCAACTACACATATGGGACTTTCTGCTAATCAGATCATCATAATGCATCCATGGTATCCATGTCATATCCGGATCATGCTCAAACAACTCTCTAAGGAGCTTCCGTATACTACCTCATAGCTAACCATGCTAGCAACATCATGATCAACCTCGGTCATGCTATGGACTTCTCATACAAGATATCATGGCATATTGCATACTAAAGAAGCATCCAAATGTGATTATCAACAATAATCTCAAATATCAACAATACATATATGGAAATACATATCATAGGAGAAATTTCACATTCTCAAAATAGAACACCTCATGCTCATATTTCAAAGCACGCTCAGTGGCAACTCTATGTGAGTGAAGCAACTCACTCATGAATTCATTAAGGTTCTATGCACATCATACACATACAAATGGATGTTTAAAATAGAACATCAATGCTTCAACCGTCGGATGTCATTTCAAGTTCAACAATATCTTGAACTTCAAATCTGAGTATCAAAGGATTTGCAATTTTCATTATTCAAATTTTTTTTCCAATAGCTTTGAAATATGGAATTTCTTTCCCAAATTCCAGAAATCGATTCATCATGCCATGATAAATTATTTCGGGCTTCATAAGCCATCTCCCTCTCATTAGATCATCAGAGGCTCATCACCTGTCACAAGTAGATCATCAGGATATAAAACCAAAACCATAATCAATATCAAAGCCATACCTCAGAACTCATCATCTTGACTTCATCAGATAGTTGTCAAATCTAGACATGTCTAGATTGCAAATCTCTAAGAATAGTGCCTTTCTATGCCAACATAATGATCCTTACATAACTTAGTGTTGTACCATCAACAACAAAGTCAACTCATTAGAGTTTAGAATCCAAATCACGAACATTATCAAAGTCATCAATATCATAGTATTAATACTTTCAATCAGGAGATAGGTGTCACTCATATCAAGTCACAACTTCATCATGCCCACTAGTTGTAATAATTCATGCAATATCAATCTAAACTTTATCAAGTCAATCTCATAATCATAATATAATTCATCCTGTCACTAGGTGCAAATGCATACACTAAGGATGAGTCATGCAGGTTCCATTTTTCATGCCAAATCACAACTATCATTATTTAAACCATTTTTCTAAGAATCAAGAGGCCAATCTCCAAATAAGTCATCATTCCCACATAATATTGATATCAGGGAAAATCAATAATTTTCAAATTAGATCACTAGACCTCAAGTCAAGTCCAAATTTGCTATCGTAGAGAGATCTACAATCAAAGCACATCTCAATCATTAATTCAAATTTATTGTCAAGCATCATGATAAAACACTTTTTATATGTATCAGTAAGCCAAATCATGCCAGCCTCATGTAGCACAAACATGGTGACATATCTATAAGCATATCTCGGTCATGTGCAAACACAAGTTCATTTTTCATGTTCATGTTATGGAAAACATTAAACCTTTTCTTGCTAGCATATGTTGTTTTTATTTGCAATACATATGTTCTCTTGATATCTTCCAGGTGACTATCCCATTTCATGCACAACACTTGATTATATGATCAACAATTTAACTCAATAACTTAAGAAATTAGTTAAAAGTGGTAGAATATGTTAGGAACATCATGATTCAGATTTTAGACAGCTTCAAAAAGCTTCAGATGATGGTCATCAATAGTCAAATCTCTAGTCGCTCTCTTCGGGTTAGCATGGGAGTGACTTTAGCTACCTAGATGTTGTCTAGGCCTTAGCATGTGTTTGATCAGGGATGAAATCTCCTAGATCCGTGACTGCGACAAGAGCAAAAACCCTATTTTTTTAATGGGCTTCAAATCTAAGACTCTGTTGTAGATCAATATTATCAGATGCACATAAATCATACTTCAGAAAGATATAACACAAATAGTAATAAGGGTAAGAATCTTGTGAAGTGATTATCCCTCTGACTGGGGATCTGAATCATTCACCTTCATTCATGTAAGAAACTTGTCTCTATTGGAGTCATGAAACATCAGATCTCTTAGATCATAAACATATGGCTATCAACATCATGACATCAATCTTTCATCAAGTGATTAGACTCAATTTAGCAGGTAGATCTCAAATATTATGAACACAATAGAACTTTCTATCAAGTCACTACATCAGGTTACTGCATCCAGTTTAACCATATGCCATCAAGACAAGACCGTAGGTAGTAAGAGGTATAGAATATCAATCTTACACTTATACCTATCACATCAAGGTTATCATTCTCTTCATGACTAATGAGATCAAAATATGTCATTCAATAAAACTTTACAAAAACAACATGAGTGTCAATCTCATTTTCCATATTCTTTCATCATGCACATCACAAGAATTACCAGTAAAATCATGTATTGGAGTCAATGAACTATTCTTCTATATGAAATCCATCATGACAAGTATCAAGATTATTATTTTCTAGATCCAAGGTTCTAGCCTTCTTTATAGGATCAATATATCCAATAGATAGATCATAGATGTTAGCCAAACATCAAGTGTATCAATGTATCAACATTATATAGCCTCATAGAATTCAATAAGATCAAATTGTTCAACATAAGGTGCATGTTTTCATCATAGGAGACATATATCCAAGTCACTTTCATATGCATGTGTGAGCCACTAAAGAAAGAGGCATTCTCATCCAACCTTACGGCTTACCAAGCCAATAGTTGAAACACAACATACCATGCATACCTTGAGGTATTCAAATACTTGAGCACCTACTCATTAGACATAGGCCACTTGAAGCAGTTTGTCACGTTTTCATCAAGTACATCTTTATCTCTTTCCAGATTTGCATCTCAAAATCATCCTCAATAATGATCTACTCATCACATCTCATCAAGGAGGTTAGAAACATCCATATACTAAAATACACATGCAGGAAGAAATAAACATAATCATCGCATCCATAAGTCTAACAAGTAAGAAGCATCATAAGTCAAGAAATATGCATCTTCAATCAGAGGTGATCCTCTCCCTCTTGAACTAATATTCAACAACCATCATTGTCCATGGTCCATATACTAATGTTATTTCCAAGCATCCAACTAGATCTTCTAGGGATTATCCCATCTAGGGCTTGAGCTTCTTCACATTGACCAGTTAGGTTCCATATCTCATATGGTTTCCATAAATTAGGGTTTTCTCTCCAACCCCAGTCCTCATAAAATCCATCAAACCCTAATCTTCAATATTCCCAGGGTTTTCTTCAAACCCTAGAACTATTTTAGATCTCCATCATCCTCTTCTTGCTTCCATCAATGGTGTCACCATCAGGGGGATCTTCATGGATTTTCTTCAACCCATCTCAGATCCCATGTTAATTTTTCATAGGGAAACATTGTTTATTGCTATGATGGTTGCATTTCATCATAAATGCATTAAGTTAAACCTGTATCATCACTACATTATTCAGATCTACACCATTATACATCAACATATGCAATTACATAGAAAGAAACAATATCACCATCATCATCAATGCAACGGAATATAAAAGGAACAATAGAAGAAACCATGTGAACACATAGAGACACTAGGATTGGTCTGAGACCAGGGAAAATCCCACTATGGGGACAACCCTTGCAAATATTCTTCTTCTTAGATCGTCATCGAATGATGCAGCAAAAGAGAGTACAATGATCCATAAATTTATTTATCAAGAAAAAAAATAATGATATATATGAGACAAATCTAATCATGTTAGGAATCAGAATCCTCATATTTATGGTTGTAATGTGTTGTCACAAACTGATGACAACTATTGTATATTGTTGTCACTATGTTGAACACTATTGAATATTGTTGTCACTATTAATGAGCCCAATAAAAATGTTTGTAGCAAAAACTAACAAAACAGATCTACAGATCTGTATAACAATAGAGAGGAACCCAGATCTACTTGATCATTAAATTTGATTGAAGCCAAGATGTTAAAACCTAGATCTGAACTCAGGTCGCTCTCATCCAAACTTTCTATGTGTGACTGGAACTTTAGATTTTCTCTAATGAATACAATATCCGAGCGGCTATGAATACAGAGTCTCTCCCAAGAGGTCTCTATGCATGCAACTCTGGCACCCCAATGTCACTCCCTAGCTAAGTTGTGCAAGTGATTGAAAAACCAATGTAGCACCCTTTTTGAGTTGTGTGAGTGACCGAGATGCCAGGGTCGCTCCCAGGGCCACCTGGTGCGAGCAACCAGGGACCAGAACCTTCTGATATGCCTCTAAACCTAGAATCGCTCCCATAAGCCTTTATGCCAGTGTCCAAGGGTCTATAGTCACTCTCATAGGCGTGTCTACTAGTGACCAGGGAACAAAATGCCGTATTCTATGTCATGGACTGAGATCCATGAGACCCTAACCGAGAGCGAACCTTTCTACTATGATTTCAGACCCTTGAGCAAACTCCTTCCGTTGAAGTTGTGTGAACCAAGACAAAAGAGAAGAGAAGATGTGTCCAAATTATCTTGAGGTTTCTTCTATCTATAGGATTTCCTAAAGGGTCACTTCGGGTTAAGACTGACCCAAGTAGTTACTCATGTGGTTAGGGCTGACCCATTCCATAATACATTTGTGAATAAAAATAATTCATAACTCAACTTCCACTTAACCAAATTGGGTGATATTTAGGTTGATTTTGGTCCTCTCGAAAAGAAAAATCTAATGCAATCATTATCTTGGTCATTTGATCTGCCCAAGGTGGGATTTTACCGCAGTTACAAAAATTAACATCAACAATGAGATCAATTATTATTATTATTATTATTATTTTTTTTTTTTTATATATATATTATATATTTATATATTTTTTTTTTTTTTTTTTTTTTTTTTTTTTTTTTTTGATGTAAGTTCCACTCAGTGATTTTAATTTGTTTTCCAATTCATGGTTGTACATACTTGATTTTATTATAGGTGTTTTGTAAACACATTACCTTTTTTTCTCACATTGACTTGTCATGCTTGCTTGTACTCACTCACTTGATTAAATGCTTATGTGTCATAATCATTTAATTTTATGTCATATTAGGATGATGAGTAATATTGATCATGCACATTTATAATGATTGAATTTCATGACTCACTCAACCCCCCTTATGTAATTTGAGGTGGGTCCTTTACAATAGATATCTTGTAATTATTTTAAACAAGAAAGCATAAATATTTTTCCAAAAAATATGTTATGTTTATAAATATATAAATAGAGGGTTTGATTCACAAGCATGTGAATCAATAACCAGACAATTCATTTTTTTAATAGCACACATCACTCCACTTCACTATTCATGACCTTTATTGATTTTTTTCCCACCATTTTAATTTTTTTACTACTTCAATATATAATATGAACTTTAGTTTCTCATGTGGATGATAAATTTGCAATAAAAAAAAATAGATTACCTCTTTTTATAAAAGCTTGAGGTCCATCTTTTTCCGATGCAACATGATCATATGATTTACATTAAGTCCACCACTTTGACTAGGAAAGAGACTGGAAAGATTTGCAAATAGTTGTGGAATAGAGAATGCATCATTATACCTCATAGGGACTAGCGAAGAATATTTCAAGAATTGATTTAAAGCCTCCAATAGGATATACATTCTAAAAAAATAACACGCCCTCCACCAACTTCAATGTTGTTAAACTTGTCCTCTTAGTCAAACTTATGATCAGTAGAAAGATAAATAGTCTTAAAATATTAGTTTGAAGAATTATTTTATCTACTTATCAAGCCCTCAGTGAAAGAAATAAATACATGTGTGGCTGAATAAATCCCATCCAACATATCTATGTGTGGAGCTAGATAACATGCCTAGATTTCTATCATCACTGCCTAAGTGTGAACTACTAAGACCCGAATGTGAGAGTGCTCACCTCCTAGCAAATATGTGGTCTATAATTTGATAGCCGAGTAACTTCAAAACTCAATGTAGGAAATGGTTTCAATTTGTAGATACAATACATAGTAGATAAATTGTTGAAATGTTGTTTCTCAAAGAAGTGGCAGCTCTCTTCCTTGCAAGAAAGCAAGGGATGAATCCATTGATGTGATGAAGAGAATTTTATCGAATGATAGAATTTCAGGTTATAATATTTATTCTGGAGGCCAAGAAATCCATCACATAGCTGCTCACATAGGATGCCCATAGGTTGAATAAATAGAGAAAGGATCTTTGAGGTGATATGCATGTGGTAAAAAAAAGTGTCGAAAAATCCAAAACTGAATGAATGCATGTGGTTGATATACAAGTAATGATAAAAATTGTAGATTTTAGGGTCAATTCTCTATAAGAGAAGCCCAATTTTGATTAAAATAAATATTATTGAAGAGTAAAAAGGTAGAAATTACCCCAATAATATAAGCTACTTGGTGTTGATGTGATCTACAACAACTACTACTCCACAAATATATTACTCTATATATTTTCTCTATGATGAAATGGATATAAACCAAATCTATGCCATCCATAAATTAGATATATGTTATGATCACAACCAAATATAAATTGATTATTTCGTAGACATAAATATAAGGAATTTGTCATGGAATTATCTCCTTCACCATGAGATTACACATTCACCTTGTTTAAAAATATTTCCAAAATATAAAAAAACAATGGCTAATTAAGCTAACAATAAAATAAAAACAAAGATGAACTGAGGAGGACGAGAAGAGAAGGAACAGGTCACGGGTTCTCAGATCTAAGGTTTGAAGCTGGACAGAAATAGGGTCAGGATTGCAGAACTGTTCAGGAGGGGATAGATCCTGACCCGACAAATGGTAAATGAGGGGTCCATAGGGACCCCCACATACAAACAGATAATCATGAATAAACAGCCAACTCAGAAAGGGGTGCAGATAGTAGGGCTTGATAGGTCAAAGCGAGAGGAAGGGACTAGCAAGAGCAGAAATGAAAACAAGGAAAAGGCAGAGCAGTTTTCCCATAAGATGAAAGGGAAAGAAAGTAACCGAAGAGTCAATGGTAATAGCAAGACAAAGGAGGCACAAGAAAACCCCGCACAGGAGAATAACCAAGAAGAGGAGAAGGAAAACCCTGAGTACATAGCTCCAGAGGAAGAAAATGAGGCACAAAATAACACTCAAGAGAATCTCATTAACAAACCCACTCAGGGTCCATGCAAACCAAGAGTGGCAGAAGTCCTAAGAGGGGTACTAACAGACCCCGAAGTACAAGCCTACAGAGACCACATGACTGAGCATGCAGTGATCTGCAGGTTTATGGGACTGTGGCCAACGGAAAGAGCGTTATGTCAATGGATAAAACAACATTGGAAACCCAAAGGAGATGTCAATATGCACCTGGGAGCAAAAGGTTTCTTCACAGTTGTATTCTCCAATCTGGAATATTTGTACAGAGTCTTTGATGGAGGCCCCTACTTCTTCGCTTCAGCGGGCCTCTACATGAAACCCTGGAAGCCCAATTTTGTGCCAGAGAAGGAAACCTTCACGCAGGTCCCAGTCTAGATCCGCCTCTTCGTGCTCCCAATAGACTATTGGGGTTTGGCTGCTCTTAAACAAATAGGTGACAAGTTAGGGAAATTTATCAAAGCTTCAGAGGCCACATTGCAGAGAAGATACACTTCATGCGCTCGGATCTGTGTGGAGATGGACGTTTCAGGAGCATTGCATGAAGGTCTGTGGCTGGAATACAGAGATGAGGACTACTTTCAAGCTATTGACTATGAGCAAATTCCATTTCATTGCAGAAAGTGCCATGAGCACAGACACTTAATTAGGGAATGTCCTTTAAACAGAACAACGAAAACACAAACGGAGGAACAGGAAGGAAAGTTCAAAGATACTTTAACTCGACCGATAGCAAGACAGAGAGAAAACATGAGGAAACCAAACAAAACAAGCGAAACAAAAGCTAACACAAGTAATGCTTTTGAAGTACTGGAAACTGAAAAGGACTTAGAGGACCAGAATAAGGAGGACAAGAACAGTGGATCAAACAAAGCAACAACTGAAGCAGCAACCAAAGGTATGGAGGAAGATAATCCAAACAACACTAAAAAAAATCAAGAAGGCACAGAAGGAGAAGATGAGGACTCAGAAATGATCACAAGTGATATAGGTAGTGAGGAAATGGAACTCCAGGAGATACTAGGGCTGGAAGGAGTCAATCTACCAGACATGGTGGAAGATTGGAGAAAGAAGGGGGTGGAAAATATTTTGGAGGAGGAAATCTAGAAAATCAATGCAATACTCATAGCCAAGCAAAAGGCCGAGATGGAAATGCATCATAGAAAACTGGGTGTAGCAAAAGGAAAATGACCTAGAACAAAGAGTGTACTTCAAACAACCTCTGGCTCCACTCAGAAGAAGAAAAGAGGACGCAAAACAAACAGTGAAGTACTTCAGGAAATGGGATATATGCTCACAAACTCTGGTAAGATGAAAACTCTTGATGCCTTCTCTATTGGATCTTAAATCTTAATGTATTAAAATGAAATTTATCTCTTGGAATGTTAGAGGGCTCAATGACCAAACAAAACAAATATTGTTAAAAAGGAAAGTCCAAAAGGAAAAGCCGGATATGATTTTTGTGCAAGAAACTAAATGTGCAAGCAACATTATTCAAAATGTAAACAGGAAGCTAGGTAGAAGAATGGAATACATGGATATAGATAGTCATGGATGGGAGGGAGGTTTAGTAACTTGGTGGAATCCTCATGTTATCAAAATCCTCTCCTCGGAGGCATCCAGACACTTTTTAGCCTTAGAATTTCAAATAATAGGAAACTCAGACATCTACTTATGCATTAATGTCTACAGGCCTCAAAAGTTAGAAGAGAAACTCAGGTTACTAAGTTCGCTAATGAATCTGAAGCTTAGGTATCCCAAAGCGAAGGTTATCTTAAGAGGGGACTTCAATATGATAACCTCGCTTTCGGAAAAAAGGGAGGAATCAGGAAGCTAAACAAGGATTCTAAAGCTTTTGTAGAGTTCATAATGTCAGCAAAATTAGTCGATATTCAACCCAGGAGTGGGGCTTACACTTGGAACAATAGAAGGGGAGGGGAAAGGCTAATTGCCTCCTGTCTTGACAGATTTCTTGTTTCTGAAAGTCTGCTGCTAGAGGGTGTAATAGTAGACTCTGATATTCTTCCATGTAGAGGATCAGATCACTGGCCTATATCACTGACGGCTATGATACAAGGCACGCCTAGAAACAAACCCTTCAGGGTTGAGAAATTTTGGCTAGAACACCCGAACTTCATCCAACTTGTCGAGAAGTGGTGGCAAGAACTAGTGGAAATCAGAGGCACCAAAATGTACAAACTACAGGGCAAATTAAAACACATTAAGAATAAAATCAAAGAATGGAACATAAAAGTCTTTGGTAACATATTTAAGGAGAAAGCCAAGATAGAAGAGCAACTAGAGAAGATACACAACGATTGGATTTGGGGGGACAGTACTCCAGATACGGCGGACCAAGAAAAACTTTTAATGCAACAATGGCAAGATAGGTGCCAACAGGAAGAAATACTTTGGAGACAAAAATCTAGGATACAATGGCTCAAGGAAGGAGAACGAAATACCAAGTTCTTTCACAAATCGGCACTAAATTATAGAGGGGTTAACAAGATCCTCAGTCTCAAAAAGGAACAAGGGGATCTCATTGAGAATCACCAAGGAATTTCTATCCTGCTTACTGAGCATTTCAACAATATTGCTCAGGAACCAGCGATAGACAGAACTGAAGCCATTGAGGACCTCATCAAATCAATTCCCAAATCTATTTCTAATGAGAAAAACCTAGCGTTGACTAGAGAAATCTCATTAGAAGAAGTGGAGGAAGCGGTAAAGGATATGCCTAATGACAAAGCACCTGGACGTGATGGCTTCACCATCAATTTTTACAAGGCATGCTGGGAGATTGTTAAAATGGAGGTCTGGGAGTGGTGGAGGACTCTCGCCGTTCGGCCTCGATTCTAAAATCTCTAAACTCTACTTTTCTAGCTCTAATCCCCAAAGAAGAGGAAGCCGCTACCCCTACAAAATTTTGACCCATTGCTTTATGTAACGTTCTGTACAAGATCATCTCTAAGGTCATAGCAAATAGATTGAAGCCCATTCTTCTAGGCCTCATTTCAGAGGAACAATCTGGCTATGTTGAAGGAAGACAAATCTTGGACAACATCCTGTTGGCACAGGAGATGGTTCACACTTTGCAATCCAGGAAAGTGGCAGGCATGATGATGCAACTTGACTTGTCGAAGGCTTATGACAACATAAACTGGAACTACCTGGAAGCTATATTGACTGCCTTTGTGTTTGCCAATCAATGGATCAAATGGATTCTAGCCCTAATCAAATCGACCAGATTTTCCATATTGGTCAATGGGGCCCCTGCCAACCAATTTGCCCCCTCTCGAGGTCTTAGACAAGGAGACCCCATGTCCCCTTTCCTTTTTGTGATTTTAATGGAAGGCTTAAGCAGGCTTATTCAGAAAGCTAAGGAGGAAGGAAAGATTACAGGACTGCAACCCCTGCCCTCCATTCCAGCTACCACTCATCAACAGTTTGTTGATGTTACTATGCTACATGGATCTCCAACTATCAAAGAAGCTCAAGGATATAAAAGGATCCTAAATCTGTTCAGCGAGGCCTAAGGTATGGATATAAACCTTTCCAAATCAACTATATTCTTTTTCAATACAAATGTAGCTGTACAGAGGAATCTCTCACGCATTCTAGGCTTCCGAAGAGGCAATCTGCCTTCAAGGTACCTAGGATCTCCTCTAACAGATAAACCGTGGCAAAAATCTCATTGGGAAAAGATATTAGATAACCTAGAGAAAAGATGCTAGCACTGGACTCACAGGGCCCTCAATTTTGCTGGAAGACTAGTGCTTACCAAAGGGGTTCTACAAGCTATCCTGCAATATATGCTTTCCATCATCCCGACACCCTAAGGAGTCCTTCATCAAATAAGAGCTATTCAGAGAACGTTCCTATGGACAGGAAATGTAGATAAAAGGAAATGGTGGAATAAATTATGCAAACCCAAGCACTTAGGCGGGCTAAACCTTCTAGATCCATTTACTATCAATAGAGCTTGTGGGGCCAAACTATGGTGGAAATGGCTGAAAGAACCTAATTTACAATGGGCTCGACACTGGAAGGCAAAATATGCGCCATCGCAAAGTATCCAGGAATTAATCAGAATAGAAGAGAGTCCAGAGGGTTCCCCAATTTGGAACCTAGCAAGGAAAAATCGGGATATTATACAGGAAAATAGCTTCTGGGAAATACGCAATGGAGAAATGACCTTCTTTTGGGAGGATGCTTGGCAACAACTTCCCAAATTAGAAAGACCAGAGTTTGCAGAATTAAAAAGAAATTTTCAAGAACAGGGGAGGATAACGGTTCACCACTACTGGTCGCCGGATAACAGAGATATAGATTGGAGGAGCTGGGCAAGAAGTGAAATAGAGAACATAGGGGAAGGGAATACCAATGCCAGTAACCTGCACAATATGTTAGATGAAAGGAAAATTAGGAAGGCAGAGGACAGCGATAAGCTCAGATAGGGAAAACATGGAGGGGGTAACTTCACGCTCAAAGAGGCTCAATTATGCATCGAAGAGGCAAAGCAGTTGGAAAAGGTAGCTTGGAGCAGCAAGGTTTGGGATTCCCAACTCTAGCCGAAAATTAGAACCTTCCTCTGGCTGCTAATGCAAAGGAAGACACTAACGTAGGAAAATCTCCGGAAGAAAGGTTTCAACGGCCCTTTAAGGTGCCCGCTGTGCAATAAGGAAGAGGAGACCATGAACCATCTCTTCAATACATGCGACTCAGCAAATACTCTGTGGAATTGGGTGGAAAACGTCATGCAACAGATGGACAGAACCAAAGATTCCATCCAGGAAACCATCGAGAAATGGAGAGGTAATTTCTTGGGCAACCAAAGAGTAAACACAATTTGGAAGATAATACCAGGGTTCATCACCTGGACTTTATGGAAAGAAAGAAATAGAAGGGTATTTCGTGATGAAACTAGGAACATTACCCATTCTTTCGAGACTATCAAGCAAAACATAAAACAACTAGTTATGGTAAAATGAAAAATAGATCAAAATGATAAAGCTACGGACGATGACTTACGAATTCTGAAAACCTTTGATCTGGAAAGGGAAGCTGAAATTGTGGCTATAAGTCATCAACAGGATCTCAGTACCACTCCAAGCATCTGGAAGTGACCTCCACCCGGCTTCCTCAAGCTGAACTTCGATGGGGCATCAAGAGGCAACCCTGGTCTCGCTGGAATTGGAGGTGTTATAAAGAACATCGACGGGGATATTATACATATCTACAACAGAGCTTTAGGAGAAGGGATGAAAAATGAAATGGAATTCACAGCTATGGAGCAGGGTCTTAGAATTTTGTGAAGCCTACAAGCGGGTGCTGCAGTAATTGAGGGGGATTCTCAGCTTGCTATCTCAGTAGCCAAAAGAATGTATGCTAGAGTGAAGGCGAGTAAGGTAACGCAACACTGACAATTAGAAAAAGTAACAGAGAGCATAGCAGAACACTTGGGGTGGCTGAAAGGTTTAGTCTTTCAAGCGGTACGCCGGAAGGCCAACACTGTAGCAGACCACTTGGAAAATGTCGGCATAGAGAACCCCACCAAGATTTGGGTTAGCTGTTGGCAGGACGTCAGCTGCTCGGATTTAAAAAAGAAATGCACCCAGCTCTCGAGGCAGGATTTAATGAGCGAAAGGTAGGTTCGGGCGGGCGAGGTTTGTCGTGAGCAAAACGGAATGATAATGATAATAGTGTATGTTAAGAAGGGTAGTAAAGGATTGCAGGAGAATGCAAGACAGACTGGACAGGAGCATTCAATGCTCAAGCAGGCGAAGGCAAAACTCAATGTAACTATGATCACGAAAGGAGATCGTCGCCGTTGCCATTTTGGGTGATGGGACACCTGGAGAAATATGGAAATGATCAGGAACGGTGATTGCAAAGGCAATGCGTAGGATCATCAATGAAATTCCAACCCATTAACAAGTAATTATGACAATCGGACAAGCAAGCAACCGGATAGTAGGTGAATTGTTTGCATCTCTTTTAGCAGCTCCATCTATTTAAAGGTTAATATAGGCTTCAGAATGGTCACCAGTTCTTCAAACGGAAAGCGAACTAGCGGTTCCCGAATCCTCAAGGTGCATAGCGTTCAATTAGGTGCAGGAGGCAGTATGGCGAGTGGGGGAAGCAGGAATGCCTCGGAAAATAGAGAATTGAAAAGGGCTAGAGTTGCTTATGAGACCCGCACCTCCCAGAAGGAGAAGCAGAAGATTGAAGAGTTAGAGGCTATCGTGAGCGAAGAAGAAAATATTTTGGAATCGCAGGAGGTGGGAAAGGACATGGAATGGGTGCAAGACTCGGGCACGGTCACAACGCGGGCTACGCAATTTGTGGGAACCCAAACTGAAATGTGGAGAATGAAGACAATGCTTGCCAATGCCATCAACATGCAAGGGGACTATGCCAACTAGGTGCGGAAAGCCCAACAGACTATTGCGGTTACTAATGAGGAACACACGGCCATTTTGGAAGGGTTGGATTTCGAAATAAGAAGCCTTGAACAACAACTCGATACGGTCTCGAAAAAACTCTCTGTTCTGATCAGTCTTCTGAGGCACACCATCAGTCACGATGGCCGCACTGCAGGGGAAACATCGGAGGGGTTTAAAAGCGCTCACCCAAGTGCTCTTCCCTCGCCTTCTCAGGCAGGCCTGGCCAAGGCGTCTATAGCACAGGATAACTCCAAGAACTATATCGTCCTGGACACCTATTGAATTTCTGTAATCTGTTTTGTATGTTTTCTGGCGGTTTTTTTCTTGTAGCTCATGTCTAAGGCTTTTTGGTAGATTTTTGAAAGGGGCTACTCTTCTTCGGCCCTTTGACCTGTATGTTTTCGAACTGATGTAGGGTTATTTTGTAAGATCCCCATTCGTCTGCTGCCCTGCGTGGTATGCTCTGGGGGTCAATGGTTATAGTTTTGGCCAGTGATAAGTAGAAGGAGGTCTGTTACTGCTCTGGCAGTTTTTTGTATACTATGTATTTTCATCTAATATAACAAAGCTGATTTACACAAAAAAAAAGCTAACAATAAAATACGAGAAGTATGAACTTGTCTTTGCAATTTCACATTGAAATGAATGTAGATCCTACATCTTGTTGGCATAAGACATATTGCTACTATCTCACAAAACACCCCCATAGACAAACTACCTAGCTCTTAAATTCTGAAATTAAATTTCTCTAATATAATCAACCTTTCTTTACCATGGCTGTCATACCAAATTAAGAAAAGGCTTAATGTCATTCTCTACATTTTTTATTCATCTCTTGATTTGAATTTATAGTATATCAATTGGACTATACTAGATCTAGATCTCACTAACAATTCATCAATGGACCATGACAACACCTCAACAAAGATAATGTTTACAACTCATGACAATTGTGTTCTCAGAGATTGTGTTTGTCTAGGGACTCACAATCTAATAATTTTTTGGTAGTGAGAACTTGTCTCCCTGTGAGTCTAACAAGTAATAAGTCACTTGGCTAATATTTTAAACAATTTCTAACAACAACCACAAGGGTCTCAACTTTATATTCTTACCTTTTGTTTTTCATGATTTTTACCACATTTAGACTAGATCTCTAACATATAAATATATCTTCAAAGCACAATTATGAAACCAATACTTAACTATGTTTTGATGGATGGTGAAAGTTTTCCTAGCTTGGTATCTTTCCTCCTTAAGCTTGAGTAAGGTATTGATCTAGCTTTGTAACATAGAGGAAGAATTTCCTAAGGCTACTTGAAAATTTTACAAAGAAGGTATAAAGGTATTGACTAATAGGATAGATTGTTAAGAGCATAAAATATGGAGAGTATCCTTGAGCAATTTCCATTATTCTTGAACAATGAATTATGTTAGTGCTTGTGGTGATCAACTTCCAACTAAATATTGAACTAGGTTCTTGTTGGTTGATTTTTCCACACCATTTTTTTGAGGGTAGTAATTTGAAGAGTAAGTTAGGATAATTCCCTTATTTAAATCAATTTCAACGAGTTTGGTAGATCCATAGTTCTTTTCATTGTCAAAAAATAGACAGAAATTTGAATCTCATCACATTGTGTTACTTTAGAAATTGAATGGTGGCTCCTTCATTAACGTTTTTCATGGGAATAACTTCCAATAAAAAGGTACAAAAATTAGTGGCAATCAAAATGAACATATGGGCTTAAGAGGAATGAGGATTTATATGTCCTATAACATCTAGGCTCCATTACTCAAAGGATTGTTCAATTATAACAAGATGTAATGGAGTTTTTTTTATATATTATTTTCTTGTGCATGTTAGACATATGTGGCAATTTGTTATGTATGTGTGTCAAACATATTTCAATGAAGCAGGTTGGTAATATCCTTCTTTTGGATCTTTATGATACAAACTCTCACCCAAATCATGTACTATTGTGGGACCATTATACAAGTCTATAAGAACGCTATCAACATCATCATTTTCAAGGAATTACAATAAGACTCTATTATAGTTATTTTAAAAAATAATTTCTCATTGAAAAAGATGTATTATTTCTATAAACCTTTAAGCATTTCTAATATTTGAACATTTTTTGCTAAATTTGTGTTGCGATCTTGTTGCAAGTTTAAAAATTCCTTTATTTTTCATCAATTTTGTTAGTTTGATAGTTAGATCCACAAGATACTTATTATACATAAGATCTTTTATCATAATGTATTAAAAAGTATCATGTAATCGTAGTTATAAGAAAATGATTATGTAATGTAGTTATTAATGTGTAATAATGATAAGTCGTGCAATTTTCCAAGGACATGGCTTATATCCCCTTACATGTATTTATATATATGCCCAATATATGCCAACAAATGTATCAATTAATATTAATAATAATTATTTCGTAATTTAAGGATTATATGGGCTTACTCCTAGTTATAATGGATGCTAAGGTGAAGTAACCATCAAGTTGCTTCAATTCGTATCAATGTTGTTTCGTTCTACTAACATTATCAAAAAATATTTTTCTAGTGGAAAGAAATTATTTTAGACCAATCACCCAATAACAAAGAAAGCTAATGATAAAAAAAACTAAATCTTTTTACATCTAGTTCACATCTTCATAATTTGAGAAGACTAGAAAACAATTAAGGATACATGCAAAAAATGAACAAATCATGTTGTAAATTTAAAAAAGAAACATTGAAAATATGTCATCACAACATATACTTCTAGTGATATATATAAGAAGACTCATTGTACTCAATAATTCAACTTCAATGTCACAACATATTGGTTTGGGAGCTATATTATTCTTCACTTTTACTAATCATCCTTATGATTAATAAAGTGTGCTACTTATTATTATTATTACATTTAAAAAAATTCTTCGTTGTTTGGGATTTTCTAGGCAAGGTCTAGATTCAAATTTAGTTGGTTTCCACTATGACCATTATACTAGTGCCAACAACTTGCAAGCCACCACTTCACAAAAAACTTACGACTTGGAAATGATCAAGACATCTGAAAACACCCCTACAAGAGGAATCCCACACATGAGAGACATTTACCTTTCTAGCTTTATTATAATGGGTCAAAATCTCATTATGAATTTGAACTTGGATTGAAAAAATGTTATTTATTATTAATCTAGCTTAGTGATAAGTCAAAATGGAATTTGGAACTTTATAAAAAGCGTATAAAGACGTAAGTAAACAATAAGGTGTTGTCTATATGTGAGAATTTTTGGAGTTTTAGATGAATTTGTGACTAGAATCCGACAAAAACACTTTCGGCCAAATCTTGATTTGTGTTGTTTAAACTGGTGTTTTGACTGCATATATGGATTCAACACCTTGAGAATCACCTGGGCACTTCAATTGTGAATAGCTCATCTGTCAAACTTGTGATTTCAATGAATCCCTATTGGATTCTAGAAAAATTAGATCGGAAAGTAAACTAGAAAACTTTTCAAAAAGTTTCACTTATAGACAATGCCAAGCAATAATATATTCTAACTCATCAATAGAGAGGAAAGAGTAAAAGGAAGGAATGAAGTTTAATGGGAAAAATAATTCAATTTAAAACACCTAATAGAAATTTAAAATTGAGTTTTTATTTTCCTATATATATATATATATATATATTATATATATATATATTATATATATATATTATATATATATTATATATATATATTATATATATATAGATATATTATATATATATATTATATATATATTTATAATATTATATATAATATATAATATATATATAGTATATATTAGATATATTTGTATATGTATATATGTATATATGTATATATATATATATATATATATAGTGAAAGAGAGGGCTAGCCCCAAGGGTTAGCCCAACTGGTCAAGTAGTGCCTCGCTATTGGGAGGTCACAGAGTCAATTCTCCCTGAAAGCCTTGGGGTCAGGTTTTGTGATGGTCGAGGGGCAGGATCTAAATATCAGCTCTAGTCTTTACGTGGATGTAGCCAACAACCACTAACGACGGGTTGTCCCGAACCACACACAAAAAAAAAAAAAATAAATAAAAAATAAAAAATAAAAGAGAGAAAAAAAGAAAAGAAAAAGTAAAAAGAAGTGAAAGAGAGAGATGGTTATAATGAAATGCCTATAAATGTTTGGAAATATCATCATAATATTATGGTATCTTAAACTAAATTATTGATATCTAGTGAAGTGAATGATACTAATTTTAAAAATTTAATTTGAGCCCTTGGATGATACAAGGTTAGAATTAGATAGTTTTCTTTGTAAAAGAAAATGATTTGATAAGGGTTTGCTAGCCTAAATGCACACAAATAAAATGAAAAAAAAATGGTAGGAAGAGTAAATGGGTAAGTAGTAGAAAGGTTGTAGAAATATCATGTGATTACACAAAAACTCTTGTGTCATTGTTTTAAATGCATCTTTCAAATGAGCATAAGCAGTAAACAAAGCAAAGACAATGGTTCACAATATGGTTTATTTAACATGCCTTTATTCATTTTACCCCTTTTCTTCACTAATTTCCCATAAATAAGTTCTAGTACTTAAATCCTTTAAGTCAAAGGGGCTCAAAGCATTTCTATGACTTTTGGAGAGATCGGACCCTCGGCTTGATGACTTATGGGCATAAGTGTTAGAATCCCCTTCATAAAAAATTCACCTCCCTTCATTTCCCCTCATTTCCCTAATAAAACCACCGTTTCCTATGGTGGACACCTTTCACCGAGGAAAAGTGACTCACCCCCATGTAAAACCCTTTCGCATAAAAAATCCCACCAATTTTTTTTATCCTAAGTATAAATATAAACGCAAAATCACATACACTTAACCCCTTTTTACTTAAGAAAACCCACTCTGCCATCACTTTCATATTAATTAACTAACTCTATTATATAAACCCATTATAACCCTATTCCTGTAAATAATTAAAACCCTATATAAAATACCCCAACCCCTTAGTTTTAATAAAAACTAATATAAATTACCCCTTATCCCAATATAACTTCACTTAATTTACCTAACCCTGGTAAAACTTAAGTTAATCCCGTATCGGCTTCACCTGACTCCCTCATCCTTCATTAAGCCCGACCCGATCACATAACCCAGGATTAGTCCCTAAACTAATCCCAAACTACCATAATTAAATCCCCAAGCCCTCCATCAACTCCTGTCATTACCCCCACATATCTTTGCCTCCCGACTACCGTTGATCATCCCTCCCCCACATCCAACGACACCCAACCATATTGGTCGCGCCTGACGGCTGAAAAATAACCACCCGATAAAGTGGTTTTTCTCCCAGCCCCCAATGCTATGTGTCAGATGATGTATGGCATGGGGGGACCCATCCCAAAAATCGCTTGCACCACAAAATTAGTGCGACGACCCTCCAAAACCATTTCCCTTGCTCAATCGAAAAACCCGCCAAAATTAATCATTTTCTTTATAAAAGGCCATGAAGCCCTCTTTTGCCCTTTTTCTGTGCATTCTATTTGTAAGATGTGTAAACCATTGCTACCACTATAAACATCAAAATTACCCACAGGGTTCCAATTCCGCTCCAAAAAACACTGCAGACAGCCCAACCAACCTTTTCAGGACCATACCAAGACCACACAACCCACTGCAGCTACTGTCAAACACCATTTTCAGAGCCAATTTTCCCAATTCCAAGTATTTCACCACAAATTACTTCTTACTCCTGCAAATTTCAAGACCTTTAGCCTGTGCAGTATTTTAAATTAAGAAATTGAGTAATAATACTGCCAATTTAAGAACCGATCACCTAAACCCTTTGAAAAGTCTCAAAACCTTTGATAAACCCCCCAGGGCATAATTAAAATCCATAAGAACTGAATTATGGTTACCCCTACCTCTATGGATGTTAGACCCATTACCACTCCACACTTATCCCTGGACCACCTTCCCTTGGCTAACAAGGATTTCCAAATCAAGGACACAACTACAATAGAGATCCTGCCTAAAATTCATTACTTAAGCAAAGATAGATACTAGAACCATACAGATGATATTGGCCTCTGGGAATCCAATTTACCCAGATACTAGTTCCCCTAAGTTCATAACTTTCCAGAAATTATTCATATGTGCTATGCATGCTACGTCCCCAGCCATAGAGCCATAATTTCTCATGACCAGAAGGTTCTTTTCACTATCACAACTGAGTCCATTAATGAAATGTTGCAGTTCCAATCAAGGCCAAACCTAACCCCACTCTCAATTAGAGACCTTTTGGACCAGTATCAAAAGCTAAGCCCATCAAGATTGGCCCAGTTGTTTCAACTCTTCATTAGAGAGGAAAAGCACATCCCTAAGGACCCCCCTCCATATGTATCAACTATTTTCTCTAAATGGGGCCAGAACATTGTAACCATGACATCCCGTGTTTTGGGTTACTCTACCAGTGAATACATTGATGAACTTATTCTTGCTTTCATGTCCATTTTCACCCCAGGGTAGCCTCTTGCAACCATATATGACTTCGCCAATTTGATAGCTAATAGAATGCATGACCAGTTCACAAGAATGGGCAATGAGAGACTATTCAAATACTCCTCTGTATTGTACCCTCTATTTTTATATTTTCAGTCTGGTAAGTTTCTTTTTACTCTCCAGAAGCTTGACACCAGTGGCCAACCCAGATCTGTCATTTTTTGGACCCCACTTTTCCATGAGTATATATCACCTCATACATACTTTGACTTCATAGATTCTTTTGTGTATCCAATCATGACTACGCTCACTAGAAATCCTCCCCCCTAGGATAAGTCTAGAGATAAAAAGAGTCCTCCAGCTTTCCAAGCAAACCAAAGTGGGATATTGGTACCTTTACCAAAACCACACATAAATAAGAATATATGGTTTCCTGCTTGCACCATATAAGTTGCCAAGATGACTTCCCATGAGGTTGTTTGCCTTAGAATATTATAGACAAATCATCAATGCAGATGAGGACAACTTTGTCAATGCCAAGAAGACGGCCAATTTCAAAATCAAAGATTAGTTAGGTCCCTTCATATGTAATTCCAAAGAGGCAGGGAAAGAGGCACACCTAATCCTACAAAGCCTGAAATTCCAAAGGAGTTTTATATGGAGATATAACCCTTTAGAATTCATTACCAAGAAAAGGAAAAAGGTCAAGCTAGGAACTTTTATCCACCACCCCATACCAGAGATAGAGGCATATGCAAATCAAACAGAATGGGTGGAAAATACCTTAGTTGACAGCAACAGCGCAAGGGTAGATGCAGAAAATGCTCTAATTGATTTGGAAAAGTAGCTTGATGAGAAATCTTTTCTGCAGGTACCAGAAGAGCAAGAAAGAGGCATGAGCACCCCTCTAGTCACATAAACTCCTCAGAATGAGAAGAAAAATCCAAAAAAAAACAGAGAGGGAGCTTCCACTTCAGGAATGGACACCTCTAATTTGCAGCAGGAAACAAGTCACATCAAGAGGCAAAGGCTTAATCTGGCCTCTAAACAGGAATACATAGAAGGATCAGCACAGGTTACCAACACATAGGTAGACAAAAGTAGGCCCACAACTCCATCTGAAGACATACAAGAGCCTTCCACATCACAGTCTCAGATGTTGGAAAGGCAACGTAGTGTGGAAGTGTCTTCCTTCAGTAGGCCTGCTGACAAAGGTCGAGACATAAAGGACAGGTATAAGGAAATCAAAATGAGGAATGAGAAGCTTAAAGCCCAAACATATGATCAGTACCTAAATCTCACTCCCACAAAGTAAACAAGACTAATGTCAGCCTTTGACATTAAGGAGGGAAAGCTGCAGATGTCCTTTATCAAAGCTATAACACAGAAGCCCAAAACAACATCATATTTGAGGGTTGACTTTGAAGTTTTGGAAAGGGATATTCATCCCATAGACCAAATATAATTTCATAAAGAGGCTAGAGAAATTATATAGTCCACCCTCACAGGTAAAGCCATAGCTACCCATCAACTACAAAACTCATTGAACAACATCTCCGTATAGTTTCAGTTAGAGAAGGCATCCTCACAGGCCAAGGATACGAGGATTAGGTCTTTGGAAGACTTAGTTATTGAGCTTTATTGAGCTGGGACATGACCCCAAGGATATAAAAGCTACTAAGCAGCTCATAAATAAGAAGAATGATGATATTGCTGCACTGAAGAAGCAATTGAACATACCACAATTGCAACATCCTCAAACACTTGAAGTCATAGAGAACCAAACCAAACATGAAGAGTTGATGGACTTGATCCTAAAACTCAATGATCAACTCAGGGAGACATAGAAAGAATTAGATAACTTGATCCAATTGAAACAAACTGACATTGCATCAACTTCTGCAAACATCATCCCTATTGTATATACAACAATCCCTTCTACACTGGCAGCTTCACTTGCACCAACAACTCCACCTGTCATAGCATTTCCAGTTACAACAGAGTCTACAACAACAATAGATGCATCAGGAGAAAAGGCAGCAAAATTAGCTAGACCCATGGAGGAGATGCCAATTCAGGCTACAGAAATGAATAAACTGAAGGAAAAGGTGGCAATTTTAGAGACTGATTATAAACTTGCAAAGATTATGCAAAAAGAAGAGGCACAGAAAGCCAACAAGATGAGTGAAAAGGTCAAAGCCTTAGAAAAGGACCTAACATTGGAGAAACCCCTTGGGAAAACCAAGGAACTGTTATGGGCCAATATCATTGACCCCGTCAAGGATATTTTGCCATCTATTCAGGTTAGGTTTGAGCAAACCGAATTGATAAAGATAACTATAGTAGCTATTTAGAAAGTCGAGGAGGAATTGGGTGACATGCCAGAGGATGCCAATAGACTCATCCATTTCCTTAACAACAAAAACAGATATGCGCTTCAGGAGCTAAATATAGAAGACAAAAGTGAAACTATTTTGGAAATAAGAAAGGTTCTTTCCAAGAGAAACGTACTTCCAAACTTGGAGGAAAAGTGCAAAAACATGCAGGTGGCCATTGATAGATCCATGGCCAAATTCCAAATTTTGAGGGAAAAAGGATTGCCAAGTCCATTGGTCATCAATGACAGGCTTATGACACATCAGGACTACAAAAATAGGCTCAGGAAGTTGGCTATAGAACAAGCTAGCACTTCATCTATTAAAGCCCTGCCAACAAGCAAAGTTTGATATAACACTTTGAGAACCTATTTTTCCTCCAACACAAGGTAAAACACTTATTCATCACCAAGCCCAACTTTGCCAAGTATACTAAAGCTAATGAGATATACCGAAGGATGATGAATGTGAAATTACCTGATGCAGAATGGTGGGAAAGCATGAATGATTTATTGTGAGAAATTTATAGTAAAAAGTTACTGCACAGTAAAAATAGAGTAGCTAGGTAAATAGATGAAAATAGGACAGCAGGGTCAAAGAGTATAAGAGTCAAATAGTATCATGTGAAAGATAATGTAGAAATTTCACCTGTAGAACAAACTGATATATGCAATGTCCTAAAGCATAATACTTGTTCTACTTCTACAAAACATTAAGTGGAAGCATAATCGAATTCATGAGCAACATCAAGTAGAAACATGCATAACTGATCAAGAGAAATAATCACACATAACACAAGATATATCCAGGGGAAAGCACCATCATAAAACCCCAACCATGTACTATAAATCAAGTGTAGATCCTCAACAACATACAAAAAGAATTAGCTCAATAGCTATCATGCTCTCTCTGTAATCAGAAGATCCCGATGATCTTCAATCAGAAGATGAAAATCATGGACTACCTAGGCCTAAATATATAGGCCACAAGTCCTCCAATCTCCTATAATAGATCCTTCTCCATGCAAGGAATACTTACTAGAAATATCCAAGCATATGATAGTACATTGTCCCACATCTGATCTCAGCTGGGTCTTTGACAAAATTGACATGCAACAGCTAACCTTGAGTGAATTCTCAGTTATCTAAAATAATAGTTGTCACATGCATGCAAACATTAACAAACTATATTTTATTATTTTAACAACTTGTTAAAATAATCTAACTGGACTTGACTAGTTAGAACTAAGTCAACTGATTCTCTCATTATAGAACTCATACTTATTCCCTCAATCAGTGGAGGAAATTAAGGATAAATTCCTCAATTAGTGGGACAACTCATGTGCATGCTCACAAAGACTTTAAATTTGAATTTCCTTAACTAATTAACTCAACTGAATTAATTAATTAATATTTCCAACTGCTGTTAAGACCAAAATTAATTTTACTTCCTATAGATAGACTAGGCATTGCTATAAATAGGAAGGGACCTATAAATGTTATTTTTAGAACTTTCTAATTTTATCAGTTTCACCTCTCACCCAAGGTGGCCAATGACCTCACTGGCCAAATTTCTATTTTTATACATGCTATTTTTAGCAGGTCTATTTTTAGCACATTCTAAATTTAACATTTCTTGTTGCACATTTTTCAATAGATAAAAATTGAAGAAGATTCCAGTGTAAAAGACCACAATTGCAAGCCAACATAAAGGGCTACAAATCCAACCATAAAATCCAGTATTACCACATAAAAAGGGACAGCATGAAACAGTTCAATAGCTATCTCTATCTTCTTGCAAGAAGATATTTGTATTTCCTAGATTAAATCTCAAGTTTGTTTTGAGATATTTTGTAATAATTTTTGTATAAATACTTCACCATTCGAAGTATGTAGTGTGGATTCTTAGACATTTCTATAGACCTTTTTTTATCAAAGAGTGTAAGCTATTGTATCACTGGTTGGACTAGCAAGCTAGATTAATGAATAAAGACAAGACATTTCATTGGATTCATGTGTAGAGTGAAGTGCAAACAAGTATTTTCTCTTGTGTTGTTATTTTTATTTAAAAGTTTTCCACAAGCTTTAGTGTATCTGAAATCTGAATGCTATAATATGGAATGATATCTCAGAATTTTCTTCATTTCACTCTATTTTAACTATTATGCATTTTAATGTTTTATGCTAATTATCTAAATTAAGGAATTCTTGATTGCTCCTTAGTTTAGGTAGTCTCCCTATAATCTATAGCAAAAGATTCTTAGTTGCCCTATGTTCATGATTATCCTTTGTTCCTCATTTTAATCTCGATCTAAGAATTCTTAAGTGCTCTCTCACCTTGGTTAAGATCATTTCACCCATCTGGCCCAAAGACCTATGCTTTACTCCACTAGCTTGCCCTTTGAACACTCCCTTTAGTGAGTTAATTCTGGTTCTACTGTCCTCCTTTGACTCCATAGCCCACTGGTACAAAGACATCAGTCTATTCTTCTGTTTTAAGGATTCCACC
This sequence comes from Pinus taeda, assembly GCA_000404065.3. Classification (NCBI taxonomy): domain Eukaryota; kingdom Viridiplantae; phylum Streptophyta; class Pinopsida; order Pinales; family Pinaceae; genus Pinus; species Pinus taeda. Next base: position 71,493 of record APFE030917161.1, on the reverse strand, counting down.
ATCAAACATTCAATACAAATCAAAACCCCCTGAACCTTCAGAACTAGCCTAAAATCCCAGCAAACAAAGCTAAATCATATAGAGAGAGCCCTCTTTGAGTCATAGGTTGGCTAGAGACTATACTTAAAATAATGGTTTGTGGTTACCTTGGTCCTTTCCTTCTTCTGAAAACTTCTAGGGAAAAGTTCTAAGTGATAACACAGTGGCGACCATACTGGGGACTTCGAATCCTCATTCTTAATAAAGCTATAAGAAAATCCTATATTTTTATTTTAAGCCTCTTAAAGTAATTTGTTAGAAGTTCTTTCAAAAAAATCTCACAAAAACAATTAAAAAGTTTGAAAATTTGGCTTCCAGGAAGACTCATTTTACTATGGCTAATCCAGACCCAAATCCTGCCCCAGTATTTGATAATCCCAACCTGATTTCAAGAAAATCCAAAAAAGAAGAAAGTTCATTTAATCAGACACTTGTAGTTAAAGCTAATTCATGCCTCGATGAATGGTTATTTCTAGAAGAACTTCCATTTGATAAGTCATTTGATCTTTCGTTATTTAGAACAAAATATGAAAGTGCACTCACTGAAACTGTTCTAGATCCAGAATTCATTACAGACCTCGAAGTTCAACAGGCCAACAAATCCATTGATGAGTACATTTCGAAATCTCTGCAATCATTTGTTAATACTTCCATAGCCCTTGAGCTTTCTGAACAATCTTCCATTGCTTTAAGTTCACCATTATTCCCCTCAACTTCATTAATAATACCTTCCGAAGTCCATTCTTCACCACCATTTGTACCTACTCTTCCTCACCAACCTATCATCTCCCATTCACCACCTACTTGTCCTGGTTCTTCATTCACTCTTCATCCACATCTTATCCCCTCCCAGCCTACAGCCATGGCAAATAGATATGCTCCTCTTGTTTTACCTGCTCCACTTGGTGCTATGCTAGCAAAATACCAGAGCAAAATCATTCAATTTGATGGCACATGACATTACATGTTAGGCCCCTATACTACTAGTGTAACCCCTTATTGTTATTAGTACAACCCCATTATTATATTGAGGTACCCATGTAGTGCCCATATTGTTACTATTGTGCCCTATAGAAGTCCACTATTATTATTATTGTGCCCTTACATTATTATTGTTATGTTGGCTCTGATTATATTATGACCCCTTAGACTCCTATATATAGAAAGGAGGTCTTTTCATTTGTATCATCCAAGAATCATTCATTTGTGTAATGTAAAGGAGGTTTCCCCCTTGAAGAGGCTGAATTCTAAGGCTTTGATCTATCTTTCCTATCTGTTTGTGAGCTGGTTTCATAACATTTGGTATCAGAGCTTTGGATTCTAGGGTTTCATTGCTCCAAATAGGTCATCGTGGCATTTTTTCTATAACTTTTTTCTGTGACGTTTCAAAAGAAAAAAAAAAACCCATTTGAGATGAAATCACACTGAACCTTGGGTCAAAATTTTAGAGATTTGCGTGCAATATTTGCAGAGATATGATCTAAGGAAGTTGGTCTTTTTGCAGACTCCTGAATTACATTCCAAACAGGTGACCAAGGGAAAATCATCATAACTTTCTCTCTGAGCATCAGATTGAAGTTTCGTAAGAAGGTACAGAAAGAGGATGGATTATAGTTTCTTGTATATATTTTTAGAGCCAAATGTCGAAAGAGGAACACGTTGCATGTCGTACAAATTCGCTCTATTGAACTAGGCTATAATCAGGTCACTGTGGGAGATTTGGCATAACTCTTCCTTGGAGAATCCAATTTGGATCAGATTGGTGGCATTAGAAGGAGGACACAGAGGGATACTGCAAGTTGCAATTTCAGAACTTAAAAATCCGAAAGCAGAGAGTTACAATCATTTCAAGATTGAACTCCTAAAATCAAGAAAACACAAGATGAGGAAGTTTGATGGCAAGGATCTGGTAAATTGGATACTTCAGATGGAGCAATATTTTGATCTACATGGTGTACCACTATTACAAAAGGTATGTATTGTATCTTCATATTTAGAACCAGATCAATTTTTATGGTATAAAGGGCTTTGTTGTCGTAAACAACTTGTTACATGGTCAATTCTCACGGAGGAAATGATAGCACAGTATGAGTATATAAAGAGCAACACCTTCTTTAGAGCAACACCACAACAATTGGAAAGAGTAAAAGGGCTTTGTGACATAGTGGAAA
>APFE030917161.1:0-68928 GCA_000404065.3 Pinus taeda | reverse complement strand
GCAAAATCAAATGAAACAACAAGTAGATCAACATCATAGTGAAAAATGTTTTGATGTAGGTGATTGGGTATTTTTACTACTACATCTCGAGCAAGCTATTTATGAGAAGGAAATGTTGGCAATACTACATGCACTTAAGAAATGGCGACCTTACCGAATGGGAAGACACTTCAAGGTAAAAATGGATCATGATAGTATTAAATACTTTTTAGAACAACTATTATCTTTAGAAGAACAAGAAAAATGTGTCACAAAGTTGGGTTATGACTTTGACATCATGTATAGAAAATGGAAGCAAAATTTTGTTGCAGATGCACTCTCAAGAAAGGACGAGGATGTGGAAGCATTGTTTTGTGCTATTTCTATTATCCAACCAAATTGGATGAACGAAGCAAGGGATGAATGGAAGAAGAACAAAGAAGTATGGCCACTTATTCAAAAGTTGCAAAAGATCCCAATTCAAACAATATTGCCAGAAATTGAAGAGGAAGGAAAAATCATATGGGAACATGGAGCAGTCATAGAAAAAAGAACCCGACAACTACGAAATCGATCAATTTCAAAGTATCTCATCAAGTGGAAGAACTTACCCACCGAAGATTCCACATGGGAGGACAAGAATTTTATATAGAAGCATCAAGAAATACTCAAGCATTGAGGACAACACTTTATGAAGGAGAGGGGCATGTTAGGCCCCTATACTACTAGTGTAACCCCTTATTGTTATTAGTACAACCCCATTATTATATTGAGGTACCCATGTAGTGCCCATATTGTTACTATTGTGCCCCATAGAAGCCCACTATTATTATTACTGTGCCCTTACATTATTATTGTTATGTCGGCTTTGATTATATTATGACCCCTTAGACTCCTATATATAGAAAGGAGGTCTTTTCATTTGTATCATCCAAGAATCATTCATTTGTGTAATGTAAATGAGGTTGCCCGCTTGAAGAGTCTGAATTCTAAGGCGTTGATCTATCTTTTCTATCTTTTTGTGAGCTAGTTTCATAACATTACACTTCACAACACCATGTCTATAAGATGACATATTACTTTGAACTACATGAAATTGATATTGGGGATTTTCAAATGAGACTATTTTCTCAGAATTTAGCTGGTGATGTTAGTAAATGGTTTAAATAATTGCCTGATAATAGTATTGATAGTTTAGAAGCATTCCATCATCAATTTTTGAGCAGATGGGAAAAGAAAAAGAATCCCCTAAAATCCTTTCAGAATATGAAAATATTAGAAGGGGACCCAATGAAACTGTACAAGATTACTGCACTAGATTCAATAGTATATATAACACCATCCCAGTTAATATTAGACCCCCACCTAACTTAGCATTAATAAAGTTCCCTGATGGTTTTATCACAGAGAAACCCCCACACATTAGAGGAAATGCAAAGTGTAGCTGTTAGTGTTGAAGCTAATTTGTTAGCTAAAAGAGCTAGAGTTAGAAATGAAAAGATAGGAATTGCTAAAGAAGAAGCTTCACCATCTGACATCAAAATAGATAGTTTAGCCAAAATTATGGAAAGACTAATGGATAGAATAGATAACATAGAAAAAAAACCCCAACGGGATAACCAACAAGAACCTCCAGTTAAAACCAAAAACAAAACATTGGGAAAAATGGGTCAGATCAGAACATTAGGCCTCCTTTCAAAGAAAATTATGCAAAAACATCCCAACCTGGAGACCGAGAACAAGGTACAAAAATCAATTTAATGGGATTAGATGATGAGGATACTATTTTTCTAACCCAAGATGATTAGGAACTACACATGCTATAGCAATTGCAAATCCAGTTTGGAGAGTCATTTGATTACAAACACGGATACGATTCTGCCATCTTTGAAGTGCATAAACAATATAACCTAAGAAGCAGAAAGAACACTAATGTCCCTGACCAAACCAAGAAAACAGTGCAAAATCAACCTAAGAAAATAAAAGAAGCTCCTGTTTCAAAGATCGTCCAAATTCTCCCTAGGTAGAACCCAAATCCTTCTGGTCCCACCATTTTAGATATAATCTCTGATCAACCATCCACCTCGATTCCACCCAAGGAACTAGTGGTCAGAATTAAAAACACTAGATTTGAAAATCCACATAAGGAGATCCCCAATAAAAGAAAGGAAGACAAGTCTACTTAGATCCCAACTTCAAAAACCCAAAATCTTCAAACAGAAAAAGTTTCTTCACCATTTAATCTAGGAGCAGAGATAACAAAACTTAAGATCTTAGTTCCTTTAATAGAACTGATCAAGAATGAAACTTGAAAATCACAGATAAACCAGACCTTAAACATTGCTGAAAATGAGGATTCTGTCAATTTGTTTGATGACCAACCAAAACTCATATTTGGTCCAAATGTTAATGGAAAACCACTAGAAGGAAGAGTACCACCTTTTTACATCAACCTTAGTATCCATGATAAAATAATACACAATGCAATGTTGGATTCTGGGGCCTCTCACAAATTAATGCCCAAATCAGTGATGGAGAAATTAAACCTAGACATTACAAGGTCGTACAAGGACTTATTCCCATTTGACTCAAGTCAAGTAAAGTGTCTAGGATTGATTAAAGATTTGTGTGTTACTTTAGTTTAATATCCTGCCAAAAACATCCTTATGGATATTGTGGTTGCTGACATCCCACCAAAGTATCACATGCTATTATCTAGATCATGGGGAGCGAAACTTTAGGGATCCTTACAACTAGATATGTCATATGCAACAATTTCTGTTTTTGGACAACCTAAGAAACTATACCGAGAAACCTTAATGAAATACATGGTAAGTAGCCAAGATCGGCCTAAAAACTTTCCTATCTACTCCATACACTCAGACATTGATTCCTTTATCCCGTATAATGCTGATCAAACACAAGAAATTTTAGATAGTATTAATACATAACCAAAAGAAATTTCGGTTTCTACACAAATTGAAACTACCCAAACTTTAGACTTTTTCAATGAACAAAGTGGCCGAATTGTTGTAAGCAATGAAAAGTTTGTTGCGCCAGATAGTGAAAATTATGAGCATGAGATATTAAGGAATCTTGAAATTGATGGTTCAGTCAATAAGTTTGGAGTAGGAGCAGGAGTGTGGATATATAATTTGGAGAATAATCACTCAAAAGGCCATGCATACAGTCTGAATTTTAAATGTACTAATAATATGGCTGAGTATGAAGCATTAATTTTAGGTCTTAAGCTAGTTAGGAATTTAGGAGCTAAAAGAGTTACTGTCATGGGAGACTATGAAGTAGTTATAAAACAAATAGATGTTGTATATATGATAGAGGACCCTAGATTAAGTTGTTATAGAGGAACTATTGTAGAAATACTTAATACTTTCCTAGAAACAAAGCTTGCAGTAATCCCTAGAAACACAATATGCAAGCCCATAGTTTAGAAATGTTTGCCAGTACTTGCAAGTTACCATTCCAACCTAACCATCAATACATTACTGAAGTTAGGCATAGACCTGCAATTCTAGATAATTTGAGGAATTGGCAAGTATTTTCTAGTGATAAACAGATAAATAACTTTTTAATTTCAGAAGAAGAGTTTGTAAATAACAATATAGATATTGATACATCCATAGATCCTAACTCTAAGGGTGAGTTAGAAATAAATAAGATAGAAGGTGAAGAAATAGATAGATTTCATCCTACTAAATTTACTAAGTTAGATGTAGAGAACCTAGAGCAAGTTGAGATTTATGAAATAATAAGTGAAGAAATCGAAGTGATTAATCTCAAGGATAACTTCTTACCAAAGGGATTAACCCCTATGGAAGATTTATTTTATTCAAATGATGTTCCTAGGAAACCTAAAATGGAACTAGTAAGGTTTGATATAGAGAAATGTAATATAGACACTAGTGAAAATCCTAAACGAATCAAACTTTCAAAATCATTACCTCCTACTGAAAAAGGTAAAATAAATTGAGTTGTTAAAAGAATTTCAGGATGTATTTGCTTGGAGTTTTGAGGACCTCAAATCCTATGACACCAACATCATCTAGCACACAATCCCTATTAAAGAAAATCAAAAGCCTTTCAGGAAAAAACTTAGAAGGATAAATCTTGTCTTATTACCCTCAATTGAAAAAAATAAATTCATAGGATGTATGATGCCAAAATAATTGCACCAATCGGGTTTTCTGATTGGGTCTCAAACTTGGTGCTAGATAGGAAGAAAACTGGTGAGATCAGACTCTATGTGGATCTCAGAAACCTCAACAAAGTATCACTAAAAGACAATTATCCTCTCCCCAAAATGGATCATATTTTACAAAGAGTAGTTGGATCAACCAGAATCTCATTGTTGGATGGGTTTTCTGGTTATAATCAAATTTTGGTTCAACCAGATGACCAACCCAAGACTGCCTTCACTGCTCCTTGGGGCACATTTATGTATGTCAAAATTCCTTTTGGGCTAATGAATGTAGGAGCCACTTTCTAGAGGGCTATGGATATAGCCTTTGCAAAAGAAATTAATGATTTCCTTGTGATATATCTAGATGACATTACTATTTTTTCAAAGTATGACAATCAACATTTGGATCATCTAAGACAAGTTTTTATTAAATGTAGGAAATACAAAATTTATTTGAACCCCAAGAAGTCTTCATTTGGGTTAGAAGAAGGAAAGTTATTAGGTCATATAATTTCAAAAGATGGCATACGAATAGACCCTGCTAGAACAGAAGCCATCTTACAGATACGACATCTCAGGAACATTAGAGAATTGCAAGATTTCTTAGGGAAAATTAACTTTCTTAGAAGATTTATATCTAATGTAGTAGAATCAATTAGATCACTTAACAATATGCTGAAAAACGGTTCGACCATAAAATGGATTGTTGAGGCTAAAAAATCCTTTAAAGACATTAAATTGGCCTTAACTAAAACACCTATGTTAATTAGTCCTAAATTTGACAGAGATTTCATCTTATTTTCCTTTGCTTCTGAGCACACAATAGCTGCAGTTCTACTGCAGAAAAATGACCAGGGCTATGAACAACCTATTGCTTTATTTAGCAAAGCCCTAAGAGATTCCCACTTAAAATACAATATAATGGGAAAAAAGCATTGGCTTTAGTCAAAGCCATTAAGGATTTCAAGATATACATTTTATATTCTCATATAGTGACCTACGTTCCAAATTCAGTATTCAAAGACATCCTAACTTAGGAAGGTCTAGATGGAAAGAAGGGAAAGTGGATAGCTACTATTTTAAAGTATGATATCGAAATCAAACCTACTAAGTTAACCAAGGGACAAGGTTTAGCCAAGCTCATGGCTGAATTGAACTGTCAAGCCTTGGATATAAACTTTATTGCAAGAATAGATGATGGAGAGGAGATGGTGACTCCACTAATCAGCTAGGCCTTTATTGAATCACCTTGGTATGTTGATATTATTTATGTTTTACATAACTTACAAGCTCCTCCCAAATTATCTAGGACTAAAAGCAAGTTTTTAAAGATGAAATCCTTGAAATTTTGTATATTAGACAATGCTTTGTTTTGGAGAGATCATGAAGATATTCTTCTAAATTTCTTGTTAAAAGATGAATCTGACAGAGTTTTACAAGAGTTTCATGCAAGTGACTGTGGAGGGAACCTTTACTAGAAGACCATTGCAGATAAAATCCTTAGAGTTGGTTTCTACCAGCCTACCTTGTTTTCTGACATCAAGAAATATGTGACCTCCTGTCACAAATGTCAAATTTTTTAGGGAAAGAAAAATCTTTTACCATTACCCCTCAAGCCAATCTATGCCAAAATACCTTTTCAACAATGGGGTTTAGACTTCATTGGTAAAATTCACCCACCCTCCTCTGCCTAGCACAAATGGATCCTCACAGCTACAGACTATTTCACAAAATGGATAGAGGCCATACCTTCAAGGAAAGCCACAGACATCGTTATCATAACCTTCCTTGAAACCAATATTCTATCAAGATTTGGATGTCCAATTAAGCTCATTACTAATAATGCAACAACCTTTAAATCCAAAAGAATGATAGATTTCTGCAATAAGTATCATATCACCCTAGGTCATTCTATAGCCTATTACCTTCAAGGAAATGGACTTGCAGAATCCTCAAACAAAAGCCTGGTAAACATCATCAAGAAGTTATTAGAGGACAATAAGAAAACTTGGAACAAGACGCTAGTAAATGCCTTGTGGGCAAGCATATTGAGTACTAAGAAATCAATTGGTACTTCTCCCTATCAGCCAGTTTATGGGATGGAAGTTGTCTTTCCGTCCTCCTTGGGATTACCAATAATGAAGATGATGCAAGAATTGCAGGTTGAACCTAATAGTATCCAAAGAATAATCAACCAAACTATTCACCTACAACAAACTAGAGAAGAAGTCTACATCAGGTCTCAAGTTGTGCAGGAAAGGGTTTAAAATATTTTTGATAAGAGAACCAAGGCTGAAGATTTATACCTTAGAGACAAGGTGCTCAAGTGGGATTCAGGGAGGGAAGAGAAAGGTAAACATGGGAAATTTGATTTCCTATGGAAAGGCCCATATGTCATTTATGCTTTTAGCGGTAATAATGCTTCTTCCTAGGAGAACTCGATGGTACTGAAGCAGAAGGTGGCCCAGTGAATGGTCAAATGCTAAAACATTACTTTGAGCCTAGTTACTAATTTTTGATTTCCCATTCGTACATATTCTGTTTTCAAAAGTCTAATCTGGATTGGATGGTGATTTTTGAAGTTGAAGCCTGAAGAGAAGGCCCTAAGCTTTAAAATATCTACCATCATAAGTATCAATAATGCAGAGGCATAGAGGCAAATTTTGCAAGGTAACATCAACAACAATTCAGAGGCTACTCATCTAGAAAGTTCTTGACATTTCACTAGAAAATGCCATCCCCAAGTGGAGCCACTGTTAGGTTCCTATACCAATAGGAGTCATAATTTTGAATGACTAAGGTTAAGCCTTATAATATTGTACATACCATTGCTTTTTGCAAATGTTTTCCATATTAAAAAATTAAAAAATGTAAAGAGGGTATTTCCTAAAAGAATAATCAAAGGACAAAAAGAGTAAGAAAAGGTAAAAAAATAAAAATGAAAATATATAAACCCCCAAAAGACAAAAAGAGACCATGAAAGTGAGCAAGTCAAAATGCCATTACTATTTACTTTTATGCATAATAAAGATTGTGTGCAGCTTGTTACTCATGCCACAATCCATGGTAATCAAACTTTTTAATCTTGATTATACCATGCTTTGAATTTTATGTTTATAGTTAGTGAATAAAATTTGACCAAACAGTTTAATCTTGGAAGATCATTAGATAGGTAGAGTAACTAAAAGGAGCTCATCAGTTTAATCTAAGCCCTTGGATGATATAAGGTTAGAATTAGATAGTTTTCTTTGTAAAAAAAAAGGATTTGATAAGGGTTTGCTAGCCTAAATGCACCCAAATAAAATGAAGAAAAAATGGTAGGATGAGTAAATGGGTACGTAGTAGAAAGGTTGTAGAAATATCATGTGATTACACAAAAGCACTTATGTCATTGTTTTAAATGCATCTTTCAAATGAGCATAAGTAGTAAACAAAGCAAAGTCAATGGTACACAATATGGTTTATTTAACATCCCTTTATTCATTTTACCCCTTTACTTCACTAATTTCCCATAAATAAGTTCTAGTACTTAAATCCTTTAAGTCAAAGGGGCTCAAAGCATTTCTCTAACTTTTGGAGGGGTCGGACCCTTGACTTGATGACTTATGGGCATAAGTGCTAGAATTCCCTTCATAAAAAATTCACCTCCCTTCATTTCCCCTCATTTCCCTAATAAAACCACCCTTTCCTATGGTGGACACCTTTTACCTAGGGAAAGTGACTCACCCCCATGTAAAACCCTTTCGCTCAAAAAACCCACCAAAAGTTTTTATCCTAAGTATAAATCTAAACGCACAATCACATACACTTAACCCCTTTTTACTTAAGAAAATCCATTCTGTCATCACTTTCATGTTAACTAACTAACTCTAATATATAAACCCATTATAACCCTTTTCCCGTAAATAATTAAAACCCTATATAAAATACCCCAACCCCTTAGTTTTTATAAAAACTAATGTAAACTACCCCTTATCCCAATATAACTTCACTTAATTTACCTAACCTCGGTAAAACTTAAGTTAATCCCATATCGGCTTCACCCGACTCCCTAATCCCTCATTAAGCCCGACCTGATCACATAACCCAGGATTAGTCCCTAAACTAATCCCAAATTTCCATAATTAAATCCCTGGTTCCTCCATCAACTCCCATCATTTCCCTCGCGCAACTTTGCCTTTCGACTTCCGTTGATCATCCGTCCCCACATCCAATAGCGCACAACCATATTGGTCGCGCTCAATGGCTTAACAATAACCACCCGATAAAGTGGGTTTTCTCCTAGCCCTTGATGCTACGTGTCAAACAATATATGGCATTGGGTGACCCCAACTGAAAATTGCCTGCACCAAAAAAATGGTGCGATGACCCTCCAAAACCATTTCCCTCGCTCAACCAAAAAACCGTCAATTGTTCATCCAAAAGTAAAACCTGCAAAAAATAATTATTTTCTCTATAAAAGGCCGCAAAGCCCTCTTTTGCCCATTTTCCATGCATTCTCTTTGTAAGTTGTGTAAACCATTGTTACCACTGTAAACATCAATATTACTCACAGACTTCCAATTCCGCTCCAGAAAACGTTGTAGACAGCCCAACCAACCTTTTAAGGACTGTACCAGGACCACACCAACCACTGCAGCTACTATGAAACACCATTTTCAAAGCCAATTTTCCCAATTCTAGGTATTTCACCACAAATTACCTCTTACCCCTACAAATTTCAAGACCTTTAGCCTATACAGTATTTTAAATTAAGAAATTGAGTGATAATACTCCCAATTAAAGAACTGCTCACCTAAACCCTCTAAAAAGTCTCAAAACCTCTGATAAACCCCCTAGGGCATAATTCAAATCCATAAGAACTGAATTATGGCTTCCCCTATCTCTATTGATGTTAGACCCATTACCACTCCACATTTAGACCTGGACCACCTTCCCTTGGCTAACAGGAATTTCCAAATCAAGGACACAACTGCAATAGAGATCTTGCTTAAAATTCATTTCTTAAGCAAAGATAGATACCGAAACCATACAGATGATATTTTCCTTGGGAGTCCAATTTACCGAGATACCAGTTCCTCCAAGTTCATATATTTCCAAAAATTGTTCATAAGTGCTATGCATGCTATGTCCCCAGCCATAGAGCCATAATGTCTCATGATCAAAAGGTACTATCCACTATCATAGCTAATTCCATTAATGAAATGTTGTAGTTCCAACTAGGGCCAAACCTAACCCCACTCTCAATTGGAGACCTGTTGGACCAGTATCCGAGGCTAAGCCCATAAAGATTGGCCCAGTTGTTTCAAACCTTCATTAAAGAGGAAAAACACATCCCTAAGGACACCCCTCCATATGTATTAGCTATTTTCTCTAAATGGGGCCAAAACATTGTAACCATGATATCCTATGTTTTGGGTTACTCTACCAATGAATACATTGATGAACTTATTCTTGCTTTCATGTCCATTTATACCCTAGGGCAGCCTCCTGCAACCATATATGACTTTGCCAATTTCATAGCTGATAGAATGCATGAGTAGTTCACAAGAATGGGCAATGAGAGAGTATTCAAATACTCCTTTGTATTGTACCATCTATTTTTATATTTTCAGTCTGATAAGTTTCCTTTTACTCTCCAGAAGCTTGACACCAGTGGCCAACCCCAATCTGTCATTCTTTGGACCCCACTTTTCCATGAGTATTGATCACCTCATACATACTTTGACTTCATAGATTAGTTTGTGTATCCAATCATGACTATGCTCACTGGAAATCCTCCACCTAGGATAAGTCTAGAGATAAAAAGAGTCCTCCAGTTTTCCAAGAAAACCAAAGTGGGAGATTGGTACCTTTACCAAAACCACAAGGAAATCCAAATATATGGTTGCCTGCTTGCACCATATAAGTTGACAAGATTCCTCCCCATGAGGTTTTTTGGCTTATACTATTACAGACAGATCAACAATGTGGATAGGGTCAACTTTGTCAATGCTAAGAAGAAGGCCAATTTCAAAATCAAAGATCAGTTAGGTCCCTTCATATGTAATTCCATAGAGGCAGGGAAAGAGGCAGACCTAATCCTACAAAATCTGAAATGCCAAAGGAGTTTTATATGGAGATATGACCCTTTAGAATTCATTACCAAGAAAAGGAAAAAGTTCAAGCTAGGAACTTTTATCCACCACCCCATACCAGAGATAGAGGCATATGCAAATCAAACAGAATGGGTGGAAAATACCATAGTAGGCAGTGACAACACAAGGGTAGATGTAGAAAATGCTCTAATTGATTTGGAAAAGCAACTTGATTAGAGCTCTTTTCTGCAGGTAACAGAAGAGAAATAAATATCCATGAGCACCCCTCCAGTCACATAGACTCCTCAGAATGAGGAGAAAATCCGAAAAGAAACAGAGAGGGAGCTTCCACTTCATGAATGGACACCTCTAATTTGCAGCAGGAAACAAGTCACAACAAGAGGCAAAGGCTTAATCCGACCTCTAAACAAGAATACATAGAAGGATCAGCACAGGTTACCAACACAGTGGTAGACAGAAGCAGGCCCACAACTCCATCTGAAGACATACAAGAGACTTCCACATCACATACTCAAATGTTGGAAAGGCATCTTAGTGTGGAAGTGTCTTCCTTCAGTAGGCCTACTGACAAATACCAGGACATAAAGGACAGGTATAAGGAAATCAAAATGAGGAATGAGAGGCTTAAAGCCCAAACATATGCTCAGCACCTGAAGCTCACTCCCACAAATCAAACAAGATTGATGTCAGCCTTTGACATTAAGGAGGGAAAGTTGTAGATGTCCTTTATCAAACCTACAACACATAAGCCCAAAACAACATCAGATTTCAAGAGGGTTGACTTTGAAGTCTTGGCAAGGGATATTCATCCCATAGACGAAATAGAATTGCATAAATATGCTGGAGAAATGATATACTCCACCCTCACAGGTAAAGCCATAATTTCCCATCAGCTACAAAACTCATTGAACAACATCTCAGTACAATTTCAGTTAGAGAAGGCCTCCTCATAGGCCAAGGGTACGAGGATTAAGTCTTCAGAATACCTAGTTATTGAGTTGGGAAATGACCCCAAGGATATAAAAGCTACTGAGCAACTGATAAAGAAGAAGAATGATGATATTACTGCACTGAAGAAGCAATTGAAGATACCACAGCTGCAACATCCTCAAACACTTGAAGTCATAGAGAACTAAACCAAACATGAAGAGTTGATGGAATTGGTCCTAAAACTCAATGATCAACTCAGGGAGATAGAGAAAGAATTGGATAAATTGATCCAATTGAAACAAACTGACATTGCATCAACTCTGGAAATGTCATCCCCACTGTATCTACAACAATCCCTTCTACACTGGCAACTTCACTTGCACCAACAGCTCCACATGTCATAGCATTTCCAGTTACAATAGAGTCTACAACAGTAGCAGATGCATCAGGAGAAAAGTTAGTAGAATTAGTTAGAGCCATGGAGAAGATGTCAATTTAGGCTATAGAAATGAATAAACTGAAGGAAAAGGTGGCAAGTTTAGAGACTGATTATAAACTTGCACATATTATGCAAAAAGGGGAGGCACAAAAAGCCAACAGGATGAATGAAAAGGTCAAAGCCTTGGAAAAGGACCTAACATTGGAGAAACCCCTTGGACAAATGAAGGAATTGTCATGGGCCAATATCATTAACTCTGTCAAGGATATTTGCCCATCTATTCAGGTTATGTTTGAGCAAACAGAATTGATAAAGATAGCTACAATATCTATTCAAAAAGTCAAGGAGGAATTGAGTGACATGCCAGAGGATGCCAATAGACTCATCCATTTCCTTAACAACAAAAACATATATGATCTTCCGGAGCTAAATATAGAATACAAAACGAAAACTATTTTGGAAATAAGAAAGGTTCTTTCCCTGAGGAACCTAATGCTAAACCTGGAGGAAAAGTGCGAAAACATGTAGGTGGTCATTGATAGATTCATGGCCAAATTCCAAATTTTGAGGGAAAAAGGATTGCCCAGTCCATTGGTCATCAATGTCAAGCTTATGACATAGCAAGACTATGACAATTGGCTCAGGAAGTTGGCTAAAGAACAAGCTAGCACTTCATCTATTAATGCCCTACCAAAAGGAAAATTTTATATAACACTTTTGAGAACCTATTTTTTCTCCAACACTAGGTAAACCACTTATTCATCACCAAGCCCAAATTTTCCAAGTATACTGAAGCTAATGAGATATACCAAAACATGATGAATGTGAAATTACCTGATGTAGAATGGTGGGAAAGAATGACTAATTTACTGTAAGAAATTTACAGTAAAAAGTTACTGCATAGTAAAAATAGAGCACCCAGGTAAATAGATGAAAATAGGATAGCAGGGTCAAAGAGTAACAGGTGAAAGATAAAAATCGAAGAAGATTCCAGTGTAAAAGACCACAACTGCAAGCCAGCATAAATGGCTACAAATCCAACCATAAAAGCCAACAGTACCACATAAAAAGGGACAACACGAAACAATTCAATAACTATCTCTATCTTCTTGCAAGAAGATATTTGTATTTCCTAGATTAAATATCAAGTTTGTTTTGAGATATTTTGTAATAATTTTTGTATAAATACTTCACCATTCGAAGTATTTAGTGTGGATTCTTAGACATTTCTATAGACCTTTTTGATCAAATACTGTAAGCGATTGTATCACTGATTGGACCAGTAAGCTGGATTAATGAATAAAGACAAGACATTTCACTGGATTCATGTGTAGAGTGAAGTGCAGACAAGTATTTTCTCTTGTGTTGTTATTTTTCTTTAAAAAATTTCCACAATCTTTAATGTATCTGAATATGAATGTTATAATATGGAATGATGTCTCAGAATTTGCTTCATTGCACTCCGTTTTAACTATTATACATTTTAATGTTTTCTACTAATTATCTAAGCTAAGGAATTCTTGATTGCTCCTTAGTTTAGGTAGTCTCCCTGTAATCTATAGCAAAGGATTCTTAGTTGCCCTTTGTTCATGATTATCCTATGTTCCTCATTTTAATCCTGGTCTGAGAATTCTGAAGTTCTCTCTCACCCTAGTTAAGATAATTTCACCCATTTGGCCCAAAGACCTACACTTTACTCTGCTAGCTTGCCCTTTGAACACTCCCTTTAGTGAGTTAATTCTGGTTCTATTGCCCTCCTTTGACTCCATAGACCAATGGTCCAAAGACATCAGTCTATCCATCTGTTTTAAGGATTCCACCATCCAACATTCAATATAGATCAAAACCCCCTGAACCTTCAAAACTAGCCTAAAATCCCAGCAAACAAAGCTAAATCATATAGAGAGAGCCCTCCCTGAGTCATAGGTTGGCTAGAGCCTATACTTAAAAGATTAGTTTGTGGTTACCTCAGTCCTTTCCTTCTTTTGAAAACTTCTAGGGAAAAGTTCTGAGTGATAACAAACTCAACATGGCCCCCGAAAATTTATGAAACACTCTACATGACACTAGATAGACTCCCAACTCAAATTAATTGAGCCAACTAAGTCAAATTAACTTAGCTAAATATTACAAGTTTCTATGGGAATTAGAATTAGAATTCAATTCCTAATTTAATTCAAGGAAAAATTAAATTAAGATTTTTTCTTGATGTTATTTTCAACATTCCCTCTCAACAAGAAATGAATTAAACTCTATCCCGATATGGTACCTTTGGAATGTTTTGCATGCAACATTTGTCATTGTTGTTGTTGCTAATGAAACATTTGCAACCAAAAACCATCAAAACAAAATAAATTGAATCAACTGTATCTACAACTCTCTACTAGGAAATATTGTGTTGTTGTTGACTCTGCTACTAAGCCTCCTTCTCTTTTGTTAATATTTCTTTGCACTCCTTAGTATATGACTGACATTGATCCTCCTACTACTTAATATTGTGGGCCCTTGTAGCAAGGTAATGATCCATGAGACAAACACACCTCAATGGACCCTACCTCATTTTTGAAACTCTTGGACTAAGGTTTCATATCACCCCACCTCACACCTGGAGGTATGGTTGCAAGTGCTCCTTCTTCCCACTTGGCTTGGAATTCCCCCCTCCTTGAGGTCTCTACTTGAGTGGATGTCTCCACTCGGCCTCCTCTCTGCTTCTCCAACTGTGCCTACTCCACAACTTGTTGAGGCTACATGTTGAGAGGTAATTCATGCTCCCTCTCAACCACAAAGTCTCTAACCTTTGCCTTGCTCCTCAGGGCTTTGCATACATGAGTTAAATATGATATATTCATACTGTTTTTTCTATTTCCCTGCTATTGCTTCCACACTACTGCTACGACCACTGCAATGATTCTGATCTCCCCAGATCCTGAAGCACTATTTTCCATAGGGTTGCTCCCTCTAAAACTAGACTCCCTTTGAGTCTTAATATCCTTATGGGAAATCTCTCTACCCCTCAATCTGCCAATATTAGTGATCATAACTCCTTTTTGTGTCACTAAACAGTGGCTCATGGATCTACCTACTAGAAGCCTTCTTGCTCCATTAAGAAGCCTGCACATAGGGTCTTATGGATCTACCCTGAACTAGAGCTCCATCAATCTGCAAATTCTATTCACCTGCAAGGAAAACTTTGAATTCTTCTCTTCTATCATGATTTAACCTCTGATGCCATGTAGAAATTTCTAAAAATCTAGCTTTGATACCATGTATAAGTTTCTACAGATCTAGCTCTGATACCATGTAGAAATTTCTACAAATCTAGTCTAGATAACATGTAGTAATTCCATGTAGATTCAAATTGCATATTGTAATATGCTAAAATAATTGACTTCAATCTACTATACTCATTAGAGAAAACAATAAACAATAAATGAAATCACGAAGCAGAAAAGCAAGAATTTCAATCACAAAAAAAAAAAATTCCAGGAAAAGCAAAAGCCAAAAAACCCATTATCTGTATATTGCATTAACCAGAAGATCTGAGAAGAAAATACAATGCTTGTTCAACCCAAACAATCTTTGCACAAGTACAAACTGTCTCATTGCTTCACAAACCAACTCAAGAAAATACTTAGCCAAATTTGTTGTCTACCAAGCTCCTACTTCCTTGCTTCATTCCCTTGGGAATTAGCCCATATTTAATTGGGAAATTCCTCACCCATTACTGCACAATCAATCCATAGGCCTTCCTCTAATTGCATGCACCATCATTTTGATTTAGATTATTTTACAACTGATAGTACCCTGTCCTTGAACTATAATCTCAACTGGGTCATTCTGAGAATTGGCATGCATGAGAGTGAATTATTAGTTATATGATTAATCACTACATTTGAATTAAATCCAATATAATTCATTTGACCTCTCACTAGTTCCTCCAACATTTAGAAGTAGTTTAACTGAATTTAACTCAGTTAAATTGAATTAAATAATTAAAACTCAATAAGAACTCAACCTGGGCCCCTAAAATTCAAGAACCTCTCTACATGACTCTAGATATACTCCCAACTCAAATTAAATGAGACAACTAAGTCAAATTACCTTAGTTAAGTATTATAAGTTGTTATGAGAATTATAATTACAATTTAATTCCTAATTTAATTCAAGGACAAATTAAATTAGGATTTTTTTCTTGATGCTATTTTTAACATTTCTTGTTTCTATTTTCAACATTTCTTGTTGCTACTTTCAAAATTCCCTCTCAACAAGAAAGGAATTCAACTCTATCCTGATCTGGTGCCTTTGGAATGTTTTTCATGCAACACTTGTCACTATTGTTTTTGCTACTACAACATCTACAACCGAAAAGCATCCAAACAAAATAAACTAAATCAATTGTTTTTGCAACTATCTACTGGGAAAAATTGTGGCGCTGTTGACTCTGCTATTGAGCCTCTTGCTCTATTGCCAATATTGCTTTTCACTCCTCATTATCTGAATGAAATTCATCCTCCTGCTACTGAATACTATGGGCCCCCGTAGAAAGGTAATGATCCATGAGATAGGCACACCTCAATGGACCCTGCCTGATTTTTGAAACTCTTGGACTAAGGTTTCATATCACCCCACCTCACACCTAGAGGTATCGATGCATGTGCTCCTTCTTACCACTTCGCTCGAAATTGCCCCCTCATAGAGGTCTTTGCTTGATTGGATGTCTCCACTCGGTCTCCTCTCTGCTTCTCCAATATCACATTCTCAAAATATAACACCTCATGCTCATACCTCAAAGGATGCTCGGTGGCAACTCTATGTGAGTGAAGCAACTCACTCATGAATTCATTAAGGTTCTATGAACATCATACATATACAGATGGATGTTCAAAACAGAACATCAATGCTTCAACCATCGGATGCCATTTCAAGTTAAACAACATCTTGAACTTCAAATCCAAGTATCCAAGGATTTGCAATTTTCATTATTCAAAAATTTTTTCCAATAGCTTTGCAATATGGAATTTCTTTCCCAAATTCTAGGAATCGATTCATCATGCCAAGATAAATTATTTCGAGCTTCATAGGCCATCTCCCTCTGATTAGATCATCAGAGGCTCATCACATGTCACAAGTAGATCATTACGATATAAAACCAAAACCATAATCAATATCAAAGCCATACCTTGGAACTCATTATCTTGACTTCATCAGATAGTTGTCAAATCTATACATGTCTAGATTGCAATGCTCTAAGCATAGTGCCTTTCTACACCAAAATAATCATCCTTACATAACTCAATGTTGTACCATCAACAAGAAAGTCAACTCATCAGAGTTTAGAAGCGAAGTCATGAACATTATCAAAGTCATCATTATCATAGTATTAATACTTTCAATCAGGAGACACATGTAGCTCATATCAAAATCATGACTTCATCATGCCCACCAGTTGTAATAAGTCATGCAATATCAATCTAAACTTTATCAAGTCAATCTCATAATCATAATATAAGTCATCCTGTCACTAGATGCAAATGCATACACCAAGGATGAGTCATGCAGGTTCCATTTTTCATGCCAAATCTCAACTATCACGATTTAAACCATTTTTCTAAGAATAAGGAGGCCAATCTCCAAATAAGTTATCATGCCCACATAATATCGATATCAGGGCAAATCAATAATCATCAAATTAGATCACTAGACCTCAAGTCAAGTCCAAATTTTCTATCATAGAGAGATCTGTAGTCAAAGCACGTCTCAATCATTAATTCAAATTTATTGTCAAGCATCACGATAAAACACTTTCCATATATATCAGTAAGCCAGATCATGTCAACCTCATGTAGAACGAACATGGTAACATATCTATAAGTATGTCCCGGTCACTTGCAAACACAAGTTCAGCTTTCATGTTCATGTTATGGAAAACATTAAACCTTTTCTTGCTAGCAGATCTTGTTTTTATTTGCAATACATATGTGGTCCTGATATCTTCCAGGTGACTATCTCATTTCATACACAATACTTCATTATATGATCAATAATTTAACTCAATAACTTCATAAATTAGTTAAAAGTAGCAAAATATGTTAGGAACATCATGATTCAGATTTCAGACAGCTTTAGAAAGCTTTAGATGATGGTCAACAATAGTCAAATCTCTGGTTTCTCTTTTCAGGTTAGCATGGGAGTGACTTTAGCTACCTAGATGTTGTCTAGGCCTTAGCACGCATGCGATCAGGGATGAAATCTCCTAGATCTGTGATTGTGACCGTAGCAGAAACCCTAATTTTTGAATGGGCTTCAGATCTAAGACTCTGTTGTAGATCAATATTGGCAATTTCACATAAATCATACTTCAACAACATATAACACAAATAGTAATAAGGGTAAGAATCTTGAGAAGTGATTATCCCTCTGACTGGGGATCTGAATCATTCAACTTCATTCATGTAAGCAACTTGTCTCTACTAGAGTCATGCAACATCAGATCTATTAGATCATAAACATATGGCTATCAACATCATGACATCAATCTTTCAGCAAGTGATTAGACTCAAATTAGCAAATAGATCTCAAATATTATGAACACAATAGAACTTTCTATCAAGTCAATGCATCAGGTTACTGCATCCAGTTTAACCATATGCCATCAAGACAAGACCATAGGTAATAAGAGGTCTAGAATATCAATCTTACACTTATATCTGTCACATCAAGGTTATCATTCTCTTCAAGACATGACCAATGAGATAAAAATAGGTCATTCAATAAAACTTTACCAAAACAACAAGAGTGTCAATTTCTCTTTCCATATTCTTTCATCATGCGTATGACAAGAATTACTAGTAGAATCATGTATAGGAGTCAATGAGCTATTCTTCTATATGAAATCCATCATGACAAGCATCAAGATTATTATCTTCTATATCCAAGGTGCTAGCCTTCTTTATAGGATCAATATATCCAATAGATAGATCATAGATGTTAGCCAAACATCAAGTGTATCAAGGTATCAACATTAGATAGCCTCATAGAATTCAATAAGATCAAAATGTTCAACATTAGGTGCATGTTTTCATCATAGGAGGTATATATCCAAGTCAATTTCACATGCATGTATGAGCCACTAAAGAAAGAGGCATTCTCATCCAACCTTAGGGCTTACTAAGCCAATAGCTGAAACACAACATACCATGCATACCTTGAGGTATTCAAATACTTGAGCACCTACTCATTAGACATAGGCCACTTGAAGCACTTTGTCACGTTTTCATCAAGTACCTCTTTATCTCTTTCCAAATTTGCATCTCAAAATGACCCTCAAGAAGTATCTACTCATCACATATCATCAAGGAGGTTAGAAACATCCATATACTCAAATACACATGCAGGAAGTAATAAACATAATCATCATATCCATAAGTCTAACAAGTAAGACGCATCATAAGTCAAGAAATATGTATCTTCAATTAGAGGTCCTCTCCCTGTTGAACTAATCTTCAACAAACATCATTTTCCATGGTCCATATGCCAATGTTGTTTCCAAGCATCCAACCAGATTTGCTAGGGATTATCCCATCTAGGGCTTGAGCTTCTTCACATTGACCGACTAGGTTCCATATGTCATATGGTTTCCATAAATCAGAGTTTTCTCTCCAACACCAACCCTCATAGAATCCATTAAACCCTAATCTTCAATATTCCCTGGGTTTTCTTCAAACCCTAGAATTGTTTTAGGTCTCCACCATGCTCTTATTGCTTCTATCAATGGTGTCATCATTGGGGTGATATTCATGGATTTTCTTCAACCCAGCTCTGATCCCATGTTATTTTTTCATAGGAAGACATTGATGGTTGCATTTCATCATAAATACATTAAGTTCACCCTGTATCATCACTACATTATTCAGATCTACACCATTATACATCAACATATGCAATTACATAGACAGATACAACATCACCATCATCATCAATGTAGCGGAATATAAAAGGAACAATAGAAGAAATCATGTGAACACATAGAGACACTAGGATTGGTCTAAGACCACAGAAAAACCCACTATGGGGAAACCCTTGCAAGTATTCTTCTTCTTAGATTGTCATCAAATGGTGCAGCAAAAGAGAGTACAATGATCCATAACTTTATCTATCAAGAAAAATAATAATGATATATATGAGACAAATCTAATCATGTTAGGAATCAGAATCCCCATATTGATGGCTGTAATGTGATGTCACAAAATGATGTCAACTAATGTATATTGTTGTCACTGTGTCAAACACTACTGAATATTGTTTTCACTATTAATGAGCCCAATACAGATGTTTGTAGTGAAAACTAACAAATCATATCTACAGATCTATATAACAATAGAGAGGAAACCAGATCTACCTAATCATTGAATTTGACTGAAGCCAAGATGTCAAACCCTAGATTTGAACTTGGGTCGCTCTCATTGATACTTTCTATGTGTGACTGAAACTTCATAGTTGCAATCATGAATACAATATGCAAGCGGATGTGACTGCAAAGTCTCTCCCAAGAGGTCTCTATGCATGCAACTATCGCACAAAACTGAAAAGACCCAATGTCACTCCCTAGCTAAGTTATGCAAGCGATCGACAAACCAAAGTCGCACCCTTTCTAAGTTGTACGAGTGACTGAGATGACAGGGTCGCTCCCTGGGCCAATTGGTGCGAGCAACCGAGGACCGGAACCTTCCGATATACCTCTGAGCCTAGAGTCACTCCCATAAGCCTTTGTGCCAGTCTTCCAAGGGTCTATAGTCACTCTCATAGGCTTGCTTGCCAGAGACCAAGGAACAAAATTCCCTATTCTATGTCATGGACCGAGATCCATGAGACCCTAACCCAGAGGAAACCTTTCTCCTATGATTTTAGACCCTTGAGCGAACTCCTTCCATTGAAACTTTGAAAATCAAGACAAAAGAGAAGAGAAGATGTGTCCAAATTATCTTGAGGTTTCTTCTATTTATAGGATTTCCTAAGGGGTCACTTCGGGTTAAGACTGACCCAAGTAGTTTCTCATGTGTTTAGGGCCGACCCCTTCCATAATACATTTGTGAATAAAAATAATTTATAACTCAACTTCTGCTTAACCAAATTGGGTGATATTTAGGTTGATTTTAGTCCTCTCGAAAAGTGAAATCTAATGCAATCATTATCTTGGTCATTTGATTTTTCCAAGGTGGAATTTTACCATAGTTACAAAAATTAACATCAACAATGTGATCAATTATGTTTTTTTTTATGATGTAAGTTCCACTCAAGTGATTTAATCTTGTCTTCCAATTCATGGTTGTACATACTTAATTTTATTATAGTGTTATAGACATTTTTGGGCACTTCAACCCCAATCAAAAATGTCCATAAACTGAGGGCTCTTAAGTCCCTAAAAGTGTTGCTTCACTGCCTAAAGGAACAAGGTCAACTGATTACATCTTCTCCCAGAAGTTCTCCACTGAAATATGCTCATAAATGGTCAAAACTAGACCATACTGAAAGCTCAATGCAGAGGGTGTGATGCATATCACCTTCCCAATGTACAGGGTGCGATGCATACTGATTTTCTCCTCTATAGGGTACGATGATCGGGAATGGACAAATGGCAGGAACAAAATGCGAGGTGGAAGATCATGGAATCTCCCAGAAGCTTCCCCTCTGACACTTGCCACTCCATTTTCGACCAGGGATCAGTAAGAGATCATCATTCTCCAAGTGGAAGTAGGAACTATTAGAGAGAAGACACTAATCAAGATCCCAAAAGATGACTCACCTCTCTGTAATCATCTATATATGGATCCCTCATCACAGAGATCCAAGGGCTGGAATTTTGTATCTTATAGAGAAGTGATGTTGGTATTCTGGTGTACATTATTCAGTGTTGGGTGATCTAGCTTTGCTTGAGGTGAAGAAGGGCTTCTTAGCTGGAGGATGATGCTGGGTCAGAGCACATGGTTGTAATCTTCTTGCTACTTTTCATCTGAATAAAGCTATTCTTGTTTCCTTCCATATTCTTGTGTACTTGTTTATATATGCATGTATATGGTTAATACACATCTGATCCTGTATTATTTATGAATTTGGATCCTTGTTTCTTGCATAGTAGTATGTTGTTGTGATTCCACAGGTTCTTTTGAAGCTGGGCAGACAAAGGAGAAGCAATGAAGCTCTATCAAGAAGGAGAGGAAATCAAGCGCAAGACTCAGGTTGGTCTCTTGTCCCTCCTCTCGTCTATTTTCACAAAAGGAAACAACAGTAGACTTTGATTGTTTGTTTCTAAGATAGCCACCCATCTTAGTGGGAATAGTAGCATCCGAGTGGACACTATTCCTGGATAACACCATCCCATTCCTGCCAACCATCACCATTGATTCTACCATCCACCCTCTCGATAGTGTGACAATACAATGTCTAGAGGTCGAACACATACTGGAAAGCTTCCTCCATTGTACACAGTATCCTTTGCTCATGCATGGTCCTGACATGCCCTGTGGAAAGAATGACACATGTCTCCCTTGTGACTTGTTCCCAAGGCGTAGGCTGACTAATGAATGATATGCCACCCCTACATATGATGACCTCATCCCCCAACCTATGGTTTTCAACTCATGCACCGACCTAATGCCACCATTGAGAAGTCCCTCCCCTAGTGTGTTGAGTGTCATCCCAATATCTCGGGTGAGCTCCCTGTCCCCAACTGCTCGCTCCTAGAGTGTCAAAGAAAACAACCAAATCGTTTGTGCTTGTAAGTGATGTATAAGAGGTATAGGCATGTGAGTACCCATGGATACCATCGACTATGTCTCATCTACATTCCCATTCATCTTGGGTGAAGTACACCAAAATGTATGCCCAGTGTCCTCATCCATAAGCCTCCTTGGAGGCAACACTTCAAGACCTCGTTGTGCAGCACCATATTCCTCTGTATCCCATTGAGCATCCCTTTAGTCCTCGACCTAGCACTATACACTGTAGCCTATCGTTGTACACCACTGGATATCCCGTGCTTCTATTGTACCATCTTGTATCTTGTCTGTGTCACTATATCTGGCTCTCCCCATGTGTACTCGATGCCATGTGAGTTGCTCAACGCAAACCAACATGCTACATCAAGAAACCACACATATCCATGCTCCTCTGCAAGCCACTTCCCATCACTGCATAGCTTTATACAACACTAGATGCTAGGTTCTAAAATTGGGTTTGTATGCATCAAGTCGCATCCCTTTACTTAAGACTGGACTCTGTGGCATATCCTTGTGCACCCATGGGTACCACTACCTACTATTGTACCTCCCTGTATCATATGCAATCCTACATGTGCCAACTCATCCACCACTCTACTAGTAATCCCTCCATGATGTGGGCTACATATCCCCATCTTCCCTGAAAGACCTGAGTAGTCTGACTCCTCACATGCCAAAAGGAATGACACTATTATGTCTATCTTCTGTAGCTCCAGTGTCCAATATACCAATGAGAGAGCATCGTCTCCATGTAATGCGGTGTTCGGTGGTTTGTCGATGCCACCTCCTCCTACCAGCTCATGCCAAAGTAGGATAATCAGCCTGTGACTCCATGCACAATCAATATGCCATGAAAACTCATGAAATATGCCTGCTCCTCTACCAACCTAGCATGTCACTAGTGCTGTTAGGAACTCTGAAGGGGATATGAAAAGGTATGTGCATCCAACCACCAATTTCATCACGTAGCTTATACCATGACCTACCGACTCCACGATGTGATGGAGAATCCCACCTGGATCCCAACAATAGTCTAGCCCTCGAGCCCCTTTAGTAATCAACAACCTCTGCTGAGTTGTGGCCATGGATGCATATAACCTCTTGGCCAGCTCCACAAAATACCAACTCAATATCTCTCGCCATCCAACCCCAAGGGAAGGATCGAGAGCATAAACTCCCGTACATGGAACTAACCCTCCATCTTGCCAAAGATGCCCCCTTTGCAACTCATGTCACCTTATCTCACCATCATGGCCTACACATAAAATATGTCGAGGTCACTCTATCTCTCCCTCTCCAATGTGTAGTGGTAACCTGCTAGTCCTACTAGCCTGTAATGTTTGAGTAGGGTTGCCCCATCACTCCAATGTGCACTCCAACTAAACCATTAGGGAACCCAATTATTCCCCAACATGAGTTAGTTTAGCCACTAACTCAAAATAAACCGCTCTCATGCCCTCCAACTCCTCATTTTGTTGTAGAATGGCCTCTTGCACTATTGTGGCCTTCTTTCTCAACGCTAGAAGGCTAGCTCGGAACTAATGGAATTGTGGAGGGCGACTATCCTCTTTAAACTCGGTCACCACTCTAGACCCCTCCATCTCTTTTGGTACCTCCTCAATGACAAGTATGCCTCCAGGCACCTCATAAACCTACTATGGATGATTATCGTCTAGAAACTGGGTCATAGCATTGGGTACCTCATCAACGATTGGCATCTCATTAATAGATGACCCTCTAAGTGTATGATCTACTCCCTCAACCGAGGTGTTAGCTAGAGTTGGTAAAGAGGTCTCCAATAATGGTGACTCCTGCACCACACTGGGTATATCGATGTGCTCCTCACCATCCTATGTGTCCTCCTACTCAACCTCCTCCTCGAGGTTCTAATATCTAAAGCTTGGTCTCCACCAGTAGAAATGCCTCCTGGTCTCATCCTCTAGCTTTCCTCGTCCTATCCACTCCCTTTGAGGGGGTCTGGTGTCCTTTCGGTCAAATCTCTCCATGAGCCTCTATGTGAACTCTTTGTAGGATGTGATACATACATGACCCAAAGGGATCAGCCCTTGATAGCACCATTCCATAGCATCTCCATCCAAGTGCAAAGTGGCATGTCTAATAGTTTTTTCTTCCCTCACAAGGTTTAGCCAGAAATATGTGTCCAATTCTTGTACCCATTTTCTGATAGAACTCCTAGCTGAACCATTAAAGTGGGTGAGGGTCATTTTTCCTTCAATGATACTCACTCTCCCTTGAGTCATGGGTTTATCTATAGTTCACCCATCATAGTGCATACATGCCCAAATCTTCCATGATCTTGCTGGCTACTCTACAACTAGCCAAAATCATGCTCTGATACCACTGTAATGATCCTAAATAGGAAATACAAGTGATAACAATAAATATTCTATGTAGCAAAATACAAAAACAAAATATTCATCAAGAACCCATAGAAAAACTACAAATGAAGAACTTCTGAACCATTTTATTATATTGCTGCAAACCAAATACAATAGATAGTGGAATGGTGCACCTGGGCTTGTCTCAATGGACAAGCGGGACTAAACACGGGGAGGAAAATAGCTTAGCTAAAGGTTGCCTAGATGCTGCACCAATCTACACTGAGTTGCCTAGAAAAATGTTGCACTATTGAATTTCTAATGGCTGGAAAGTGCATTAAAACTTCCCAGAAATTTATATGTGTTTAACCCTAGACTCCTTGGTCAAAACCTAGAAAAGTCCAGAAGGGAATTTGGCTGGTTTTGGATCTTTTTTTCGACCCGCTTGGAGCCTCACCCAGTTATGCCTGCCAAATTCGTCCTGCTAGAAATTGCTTGTAAATCCCTCTGTAAACTCCTCCAAAATGTTGTGTTCACCCTTGCTATCCAAATGCTAATTTCCCAAATGAACTCTTGGCCTGGATCAACTACTCCCAAACACCATGAAATTCTGCTGAGTGGCCTATGCAATGTCCCTCTACCCATAAATGTGAATTGTTGGTTTGTTGGCTCAGCTAGCTAAAAGCTCCAATGAAATTGCATGCCCAATGTCTCTACCTTAGCTCCCTGACCTCCCGACAAGCAATGAGATCCATGTTGGTCTCAAAATCCTTCTGCGTGATTCCTGGCTACCCAAAAATACACACTCCCCTCTCTGCATTGATTATTGATGTGCGTTTCTAACTTGAAACTCCCGAAAGCCCTTGTAGAATAGCCTCCCTAGGGTGGGCACGGATGGTCCCCCAAAGTAGAGGTTGAATCTCTTGCTTGAGAGACCCATGGCTAAATAAAGGTAGACTTGCTAAACAGAAAAGCATATAAATGAGTGTTTGTTTTCAAATGTCAAAGATACCAAATGGAGGCCTCCAAGCCCTATTTATAATTGCTATTCCTCTCCCTTGGTGGTCCCCACCTTCCACTAATAAAATATTACTTTGTCTCCATTCTTCATTAAAATAATAATTTCCACTTTCAATATTTTCTCCTTTTTATTTAATATCAACAAAAATTGGCAAAACTCCTTAGTGAATATTTCACTCACAAAAATTGGGAACATTAAAATCTTCATGCCTTGAGGAGAACTTAAATCAAGGGTATTTCACGCACTCATATTTATACTATATTTTAATAAGAGAAGTGAATGCCATTCTCCTTCACACATAGTAAAACTCAATTATTAGCATTTCCATCATTGACTAGGCTCGTATTCACAAAAATACGATGAAGTTATACATAACATAAGTGATTCCTTCTCTAATATATTTAGTTTCTTGGCCTCCTTTATACAATGCTCTATGTGCCACACATAATCAAGGCCATTCCCAGACCTCACAACCATCTAGTCCAAAGAAAAAGCATTACAACACATTCATTTCCTATCACATAAGTTGTCACTCATAGTTGTTAGCAATTTATAACATATAAACATCTCTGGTTTCTATCATCGATCCTTTTACCATTTCAAATTTTCTAAGTCAGGGAGAGATATGTATGAGAAAGTAATAGAAGAGAGAAAATTAGAAGCTTAGTAACCAAGAAGAACCCCTTGATTTCTCCTACCTCTTTTTTTTATAATCATATCATGACCCTTTATCTTCCCAACCTTTCATCTTCTTGGGAAAACTAACCATCACATCCAAAGGAAATATCCACCCAAGTTATATTGTTCCTCTTAATTCAATTTTTCCACCTCCCCAAGGCATCATGATTTTTTAGTTGCCCCATTTCTTAATCTCTAGAATTTTTATTAATAAAAATAAACATTACATCATATAATAGGGTTTGACATCACAACATGAATTTTGGAACCATAGCATTATATGTTTTTAATGTAGGTTTTAAATCTGTACTAATAATACCCACAAAAAAATTCTTAAAACTCACATAAAAGATGCAATGGCAATGACAGAAAAATATACATAGATATTTTTCTCCCGGAACCCAATACCAAGAAAACTAGACTTATTTTTCATTATATTCCTTCAAAATGTTAGAATACATTATATACATGTCATAGCATTCATAAACTCTCAATCCATTAACCGTGGATTATAATATAATCGTAGTTCCTTTTACGAGATCTACAAAACCATGGGTAAAACCACCTTGCGCCCAAAAACCGCATGGAGATAGTCATCCAAAGAATATAACACATACCCAACACTTAATTACATTACAAAATGTCGGGTAATTAGATGGGTGCCACAATGCCCTTCTCCTTTAATGAGCATTGTCCTTGGTGTTCTACTATCTATAGAACCATTGTATGTAGAAGGTGTTGGCATTATTAATTATGTGTTGTCCTTGATGGAAACCTACCTGATGAGTTTTCATTTGATGGAAACCTACTTGATGAATATGTAAACAGGATGTGTCTATAGATGTGATGGAGTTTAATTTACAAAGGCATAGCAAGTTAGAGGTAGAGGAATAATAAAGCTTACATTTCAATAAGTATACACGAGTTCTGTTAAGCAAATCCACGTATAGACATGAGTATTAAGAAGAAAAGGTGTGTACGGTTTCTACACAATGGTATTCTGAATACCAAAGATCCTTACCATGATATGGCCCTATGGTATTGAGACCAATAACAGATGTTTGGATCCCGTGTAAGAAAACCATCAACTAGAGTATGGTTTTGACCTGTGGTATTGCATAAGGGTTAAGTTATATAAGGAGATGATGATCAAAGTAATAGTGTGTGAAAGTAATGAATATATTATGAATCGTTAGATTTGAAGAAAATATGCATGTAATG
Source organism: Pinus taeda (assembly GCA_000404065.3). Taxonomy (NCBI): domain Eukaryota; kingdom Viridiplantae; phylum Streptophyta; class Pinopsida; order Pinales; family Pinaceae; genus Pinus; species Pinus taeda. The sequence continues at coordinate 41,247 of APFE030917161.1, read as the reverse complement.
GGCAATTGATGTTTTACTTGATCTAAAACTAAGTATGCACTCGAGAATTTGATGATGGATCAGATCTAATAGATTTGAGATGACAATCTTGATTATGAGGTGAATTGATCTGTGTTGATAGTGTCTTGACGCATTATTTTTTTGTGTATGCTGAGATCTAGGTATGTCTAAAGTTTTATGTTTCAACGAAGGTTTGAGTATGAAATTGCATATTCATACGTGGGTTCTATTCCCTACAACACGTACACACGTGGGGTGTGATACTAGTAAGTCGCATATATGCGGGTTTGTTTCCTGAAAAGTGTGTATACATGTGGGTTTGATTTGAGGAAAGTGCGTATAGAAAGTATGGTTTTGATGAAAAGGATGTTTGATCAGTTTAATCAGTCTGGTTGTGTTTTCTGTTGTCTGCCAATGAAGTGTTGTTGATGATTTGGGCCTAAAAAGTGATGTTTTGATTATGAAATAACTAGTTGAATTATGTTGAAGAAACTTGTTGTTTTTTACTGAAGTTCAGTAAAGGTTTTGTGGTTTGTTTTAGAATGAGGCAATAGATCTGAGTATGATAGTGGTTCAAAAATCAGTGATTTAAGATCTGTACGTAGGTATGCTTCATGGAAAACGTGTACACACACGGGTTTGCTATTGTAAAGTAGCGTACATATTTTGACATATGGTTTATCATGATTTGCAGTAATAGAATATGGTTTTTGTGATGTGCAATATGTTGATTGGTATTATGGTTACAGTGTTTTGACTGTTCTGGTTGGTTAAGTTGATTGATTTTGGTTTCAGTTATTTCGATCGATTCAATGATTGAGTTTCAGTTATTGGTTGGTTCTGTTGGTTGAATGATTGGTTGGTTAAATATTGAGTTACAGTAATAAGTTTTAGTTTTGATGATTGGTTTTGGGCTTAAATGTTGGTAGAGGGTCTAATCTGAAAATATGATGACACATGGCCGACAAGTTGTGATGTTTGGAAGCGGGTGGATCCAGAATGAGCGAAGGTTGTAGTCTTCTACAGGTGGGTTCCTTCATGCTGGTATGAGTATGCACCAGTACAAGATTGTAAGAAGTTTTTATTTCTATTAAAAAGAATACAAAGATGACAGCAGCGGTGATTTTTTCCCACATTGGGTTTCCACCTTAAATCCTGGTGTTCATGTCTATTCTTATGTGTGATAGCTAATATTTTTTCTTATTACACATGTTTACTATATGCTTAATGTTTAATGAAGTACTAACACACTGGCTTAAGATAAACATAAGATGAATTAATTGAAAAAGTAAGTTTATTGGATGCATGTTGGTTGTCTGAATAATAGTCACATACATATGCGGGTTTCCTTTAATAAAGTTGCATACAGAAATATGGATATGAAATTGAAAAGTTTAATGATTTAAAAATATTTATTCACCCCCCCATTATCTTTCCCAACAATTGGTATCAGAGCAAGTCCTTCAGAAAAAGCATGATTGCTTGAAGAAGATTCGTAAAGATGATGGGAAAGAAGAATATTTTTCAAATAAGGGATTTAGATAAATTTGATAGGGATATATCAGATACAGTGACAATTATAGATGTCAGCAAATATTCAAGTTTGGGAGCACCCTGCTTTCTATTGATCAAGAATGAAGAAAACGAAGAATCATCAAATATGGATTTTTGTTCAAAATGTGATCCATTTTCTTGTCTATGCAACAATGATAGTGATGATGATAGTGAAACCACTGAGCTTGCACTTATGGGTAAAAGTGAAAGTAAGCACTCTAAAGAGAAAACAGATTCAAAAGGGATGCCTCTGGAAGCAGTGGATCAAGGCAAGTTAGAATCAATTGACAATACATATGTGCATATGCTAAGTAAAGATAATTATCAACAATGGAAAGAAAATATGAAGTATGATCTAATGAATTTTGATGTCTGGCATCTAGTGTGCAATGGTTACACCAAGTTCCCCCCATCCGAAAAGGGAGTGCAAAAGAATAGTAAGGCTTTGAGTAACATCTTTTGTAGCATATCTAATTCAATATTGAATAAGGTTATGCATTATACTACTACAAAGCAAGTGTGGGATAAGCTACTAGCAATCCATGAAGAAGTCCCAAAGGAAGACTCCTTAGGTAATCCTATATCTAACAATGTGTCTAAAATGACAGATGGAGTCATTGATTCAAAAGAAGACAAGTTAGAATAATTTTTTAATCTTAGAACAAAACTTGATCTTACTTTGAAAAAGATTGTTAATCTTAAAGATAAGTTGCAGTCTTATGATAACAAAGATCATGTTGGTATGGTATCTAACCAATATTGTGAATGTCTTGAAGCTGAGGTCATATCTCTAAGAGAAAATATTGAAAAATTAGATAAGCAGATTGAAGAACTAGTTCAAACATTTGAACAACAAGAAAATGGGTTCAAACTGAAACAAAAAATGGAGGAGGAAGAAAGGTTGAAGAAATTATGAAGAAGAAGTATCTAGAAAAGGAAAATAAATATCACGTTGAGGTAAAAATCCTAAAAGGTAAATTAGAAGAAAAGGATAAACATTTATGATTTCAAGATAGTACTAAGATTTTGGATAATATTATTAGTAGTCAAAGGTCTCCTGCCATCAAATTGGTCTTGGTTTTCATGAAACTACTGAGGGAGAATCTATTTCATAAGCTGAGGCAAGGAATTCTAATGCAAAATCTGAAATGCTCAAAAAAGAGATAAAAAGTCAACCTCATCAACAACCAAGGAAAGAAAATCTTCAAAGGAAATCATTTACTCCTAACTACAGAAGTGTTAATCGATTTTCTCCTTTGATCAATAATGTTGAGTGTTCTATATGTCATAATTATTGACAGGTTGCAACCAATTAAAAAAGGAGAATGTTTCAAGCTAATAACTGTCTCACAAAAATACCATCAACTTCCAAATACTTTAAGGGATATTGTTCTGCTTGCAATCTGTTTGGTCAAATATCCATTGATTGCAATAGAAGGAATATGAAACATATAATATGGTATGCGTGTAATAAGTTTGGGCATATAGAAAAAGAATGCAGGAACAAGTCTATGGATTGCCACAGACAATATGGTAAGCAACCAGAAAATAACATTAATGTCAGAAGACTTGAAAAATATGGATCCACCAACTTTTCTAATAATAAGGAAGAAATTGGAGAATAGATAAGGTGTTGTCTTGATCTTTGCTCATTCAAAATGAAGATGAATTGTACATAGATAGTGGATGCTCTCATCACATGATAGGGATAAGAGTAAAATGGAGTATCTCAGGAAGAACCAACATGGTAGTATCCTTCTTGGAACTAATGTTTCAACAAAAGTTCTAGGACAAGGTAAACCCATAATTAATAAAACTAGAGGAGCATTCTATGCTTTATTAGTTCAAGGGCTAAAATAGAATATTCTAAGTGTAGGAAAAATGGCAAATAAGGGAAATATAATTGTGTTTACATCAACCAAGTCTAAAGCTATGAATTAAGTAACTGGAAAATTCATAGCAAGAGGATATAGAAACCCCGAAAAATTATATGTATTTGAAGAATGGAATTCTCATAGATATGAGAAAGATTCAGACTTAGAGTAAAAGAAGATGGTGCATGTTACAGTCCATTGTTCTTAAATGAATAGTTCTAATAGTGACTGCAAAAATGGTGAGAGGTACTTGATCAAATATTATTATCAAGTCCCATGAGGGAGTAATACATGTTTTGTCTTGATGATGATTCCCATGGTTGTTTTTTATTTTCATGCTACTTATACTACTAACAGTGCTTTTAGTGTATTAATAGTAAACAAGGATAGACAGACAGACTCTGGGGGAGCTGAAGGTGTGAAATTTTAGTATTTCACTTTCTGTTCACAAATCCTATGAAGACAAGTTGCGTGTATATGCGAGTTCTGAACTGAAAATTCGCGTATATCATGGTATGAAGAAGAAATAGCGGGACAGACTCAGGAAAAGGGTTTGATATGCTCCAGTGAATTATTGATTGGGTTTTTTGTTCTAATGGTTGATGATTAAGTCTATTGATGCTACTTAGAAGTTCTTTTGGCCTTTATAATTTGTCGATACCTTGATGAATGACTAGTTGATGAAGATGCTTTGATGATTCTTACTGATATATGAGATGATATGATCAAATATGACAGTGAACAATTGACACAAGTTCGTGGGGAGCATTTACTATGCTTCTAATAATGCATTGTTGGCATTATGTTTCTTGATACATAATGATATTTATCAATAAGTGATGTTGCTTATGATGTTGAAATGAAGTGGTGTTGGTATGATAAATAATGATGTTGCTAAGACATCATTGTTAATATGCTACTACTACATCTGATGCATGATACTTGGAAACATGGAAATTTTTATGATGATGAAGAATGATGCTACACTTCCCCATCTTACTTTATGATGATATGCTTGGTCCTCACTTATGTTTTTGTTGATGCATACATGGTCACAGGTTGATGATATTGAAGCTACATTATCTTATCTTGTGAATTGATGATGGAAATATACAAGTTGTTATTCTTGGTGCTGCTGACAGATACTCATGGTGCAGATCATATGTGGTGTATGATAGTTGCTTATGAATATAATGGTCTTTTTGAGGTCTTTTTTCTTGGTTATAAATGTCATATCTCTCATTTGATGTAAATGTCATGTAAAGACCTATGAAGTACTCATTATATAATTTAGTCATGTATGGGCTATTGTGGTCAAGTCCTTTTGGACATGTGATGTAATTTGTAACCCCACTGTACTTGGGAAGTTGATGTAATAATGAAGTCAAATATGTAAACCCATTGTGATTGGGTGAGTCATGTAAATTTGAGTCCTTGGTGATAGAATAGGTCATATGAGTCATAGAGTTAGGTACTTCATTGTACATCCTTTAGAAATTTCAGCATGTGCTCAGGGGGAGCATGATCAGTATTCAATACTTAGCAATTCAGACCTACAACGCTCAAGAGAGAATCCTTCATTCAGTATTGGTAACCCCTTTACCCTGGATGTCAAAGGGGGAGAGTAACTTGGTGTTTGAAAATCTTGTTGCTTGGCACGATTGTGTTTTACCTGTATCTACAGGTTGCATGACCAAAAACCAAATTAGTTTCCATCAAGTCCAAAAGGGGAGATTGTAGGCATTATGAATTATGTGTTGTCCTTGATGGAAACCTACCTGGCGAGTTGTCCTTTGATGGAAACCTACTTGATGAAGATGTAAACAGGATGTGTCTACAGATGTGACAGAGTGTTTTGACAAAGGAATAGCAGTTCAGAGGAAGAGGAATGATAAAGTTGACTTTTCAAGAAGTATAGGTGGGTATTTTTAAGCAAAGTCATGTACACGCGCGAGTATGAAGAAGAAAAGGCACGTAAAGTTCCGCACCGTGTTATTCAAAATACCAAGTATCCTTACCATGGTATTTACCTATGGCATTGAGCTGAGTAATGGATGTTTTGATCCATCTATGAAAACAATCAACTGGAGTATGGCTTTTACCTATGGTATTGGATAAGGGATAGGATATATAAGAAGATGAAGATCAAAGTGACAGTGTGTACAAGTAACGAATATATTTTGAATAGTTAGATATGAAGAAAATATGCAAGTAATGGGCTATTGATGTTTTTCTTGATCTAAAACTAAGTATGCACCTGGGAATTTGATGATGGATCATATCCAATAGATCTGAGATGACAATCTTGACTATGAGGTGATTTGATCTATTTTGATAGTGTCTTGACAAATGATTGTTCTGTGTATGTCGGGATCTGTGTATGTCTGAAGTTTTGTGTTGAAATGAAGGTTTGAATCTGAAATTGCAGATCTCTACACGGGTTTTATAGTCTGCAAGACACGTACACACGTGGGGTATGATACTGGTAAGTCACATACACATGGGTTTGTCTTTTGAAAATCGTGTATACACATGGGTTTGCTTTGAGGAAAGTGCATACAAAAAGTAGGGTTTTGATGACAAGGATGTCTGATCAGTTTAGTCTGTCTTGTTGTGTTCTCTGTTATCTGTCAATGAAGTCTTCTTGATGATTTGGGCTTGAATGCTGATGTTTTTATTATGAAATAAATGATTGAAGTATGTCAAAGATACTTTCTCTTTGTGATTTAATTTTAGTAAAGGTTATGTGGTTGTTTCAGAATGATGCAGTAGATCTAAGTATGATTCAGTATTTATTTCAAAATTATAATGGTTCAGAAAGAGATTTGTATGCAGGTATGCTTTATGGAAAGCATGTACACGCAAGGGTTTTCTACTATAAAGTAGCATACATATTTTGACATATGGTTGATCAGGGTTTGCAGTAACAAAATCTGCTTTCCGTGATGTGCAGTATGTTGATTGGTATTTTGGTTACAATGTTCTAATTGTTCTGGTTGGTTAAGGTGATTGATTTTGGTTTCAGTTGATTTGTTTGATTCAGTGATTGGTTCATTTTGTTGGTTGAATTCTTGGTTCGTTCAATGTTTTAGTTACGGTAAGAAGTTCCGGTTTTGATGATTGGTTTTTGGCTTAAATGGTTGGTGTTGGCTTAAATTTTGGAAACGGGGAAACGCGAATATTATATATATAGAATATATATATATATATATATATATATATATATATATATATATATATATATATATATAGATATATATATATATATCTTGTCTCGTGCTTGATTGGGAGTCTCCTCCTACATAGTCAAACGACCTTAGTGCTCTTGATTAAATACAAGTTTCATAACCTAGTACCCTACAACTTGTGATGTTTTGAAGCAAGTGGATCTAGTATGAAAATTTATGAAGCATGGTCCCCAAAGGTGTTAAGGGTTGGATTCTTCAATGAGGGATCTGAAGCTTCCTTCTAGTGGTAGATGGTAAATTAGATAAGGGGGTTGGAGCTCCCTTCCGGTGGGTGTTGGTAAACGATATCAAGGGGTTGGTGCTCCCTTCCAGTGGGTGCTAGAGGATGAGCAAAGGTTGTAGCCTTCTACAGGTGGGTGTCTACATGTTGGTATGATTCTATGCGAGTACAAGATTGTAAGAAGTTTTTATTTATATTAAAAAGAAGACAAAGATGAAAATGGTGGTGGTTTTTTCCTACATTGGGTTTCCACCTTAAATCCTTGTGTTCATGTGTGTTTCTCATGTGTGATGGCTTATGTTTTTCTTACTGCACATGATTACTATCTATTTAATGTTTAATGAAGTACTAACACACTAGCTTAAGATAAACAAAAGATGAATTAATTGAAAATTTAAGTTTACTGGATGTATGCTAGTTGTCTGGATAAGAGTCACGTACATACATGGGTTGCCTTCAATAAAGTCATGTATAGAAATATGGATATGATATTGAAAATTTTAATGATTTGATAATACTAATTCACCCCCCCCCCCCTCCTCTCAGTTGTTTTCTCAATAGAAGGGATATTTAACGTTTATATCAGCAACATTTTCCATTCCCTTAGTTGCCACTTTGAGAAATGTCATTAATTTTTCATAGTCTAGTTACCTCTAGACCTTCTGGAATTCCATCACATTCCTACATGGTTGTTCGTTGCTATACAAGGCTTTCATAGGGAACAAGTCTAGTTGATTTTTTTTTTAGACAAACCCAATGCATTCATGATCCCAATGAATATGTGCACAAATCATTTTTTCTTTTCTATGTGGTTCACAGACCCTAAATATAGGTGATCGCTACATCCATGGAATATTTGTACCATACAGATCCACTAGAGGGGATCACTTCCTATTAGCTCAATCATGAACATTAACCCCGAGAGTGTCAAGAGAATTGAACCCATGACCTTTCAATAGCAATGGTGATTTAATGATGGGGACTTGACCGATTGAGCTAACCTTCGGAGCTTATGTACATGAATCTTTGAAAACCAATCTATTCAATTCTCCCCTTCCTTCCAGTCACACACCTTCCAAGTTCAAGGATCTCATTTTCTGTCTCACCAATCCCTTGGGTGACCCATTTCTTGGCAACAATTATTTTCACAAGAAGATCCTCTAGATTTATGGATTCTTCCATCCAAGGAATATTTTTGGCCTTCTTTAAATAGCACAACACAGTTGCCATAACATAACTCATGATATAAATGTATGTCATAGGGTTCAAGTATCACCACAATGGCCTTGTCCTAGGTATTTTCAGCTTCACAACCATCATCTATCCTTCCTGGATAGATCATAATCTCACATGTATCACAAGCATACAATTTCCATGAGACTAATAATAATAATTTAAATCAAATATTATTTATTTTTATTTTATTTGCTTCATGTAGGAATCAGATATCATATATATGGGATTCTTCTCATGATGTTTGACTCTTTCATATGCTAGTACTCATCCTTATTTATCATAACCAAGGCCATTTCAATTTCAATCTATACTTTCAATCGACTAAATAGTGGTAATTGTTAATACATAAAATTATTTCATTGCAATATTTATAACATCCCCTGAAGTGATGATATAAATATTGCAGCCAAATGGGAAAATAGGTAAGATCAACCATGTGGGTTGATAGGGATGTCTATTTCTCCAGACCTTAGATTCCATATCACAGAACTTGATACTCCTAATGAAGCAATGAAACAACTCACTAAAGTTTTTGGAATTAAAAATAAAAATAGAGCCCGTCAACTTGAAAATGAGTTGCTTACATTGGACCTGTTATCACAAAATCAAGCACTGAAGGGCTGCTGATCAGGTAGACTCTGTGTAACTGTTTCAGACCAATCTTTTGACTAAGGATTAGCCTCACTAGCCTGAGAGGGCTCTCTCAAAAAAAAAGTTATTGATTTTGATTGTTGATAAGAGGGCTAACTCTTGTAAAGTACATTTCATAAACATGTTGGCTGGACAGACATTACAAAGACTTCCATTGGGCTTCTGGAGTTGATCATATTCAGTAAGCTATAACACTGTTCATGCATAGAAGTCAGGGCATGTAATGTTTAAATACTCAAAACAACATCTCATAGAAACCTCAGCTTACAAATACACACAGGAAATCAGAGCAGCATAAGTGAATTCTGAGTGATTGTGTATTCATACAACTGTAAAAAACATTAAACATAAAGCAAAACCACATATCTTGAGCATTTGAAACACTGTAAGAATCCTGAGAAGATAAGCAGCAAATTATATTACTAAACTTGGTTTTTACACAAGCCAAAGCAATACTCTGTTTCTCAAAATATCCAACCCTTGTTACAAAGATGATTCAGCTATATATAGAAACATGACCCTAACTACTTTGAGCTTCCTCCTCCAGCATGAGGGGAGCTCGATGACTGCCACTAATGACACCTATCTACTTTTAACAAACTATTTAATACAACAACCACTAATAGAAGTTCTAAAGAGTTCTAATTTGGTTATAACTCTAATTCTATCTTCTTCATAAATTGATTCCTCCTTGCAGCTTTGACACTTGGCTTCCTCTTCGTTTGGCTGAGATGGCATGAGATGAGAAATTAATGTCCCATGTTGGCTTTGGAAACTGAAGGCTTTAATCTGCTCCGTGTTGGCTGAGAATATCCCTAAATTTTCGGTTCTGGTTCCCCATCACCAAGTATGCAGCAGTAGGTACTTTAAGTCTTTAATAACCCAAGAATATAGGGCATTACAACGTTACTGATATGCTGGAGGCTTCTTTGATGGACAGGTGTGCCAACCAAAACTTCTCGTATGCAACTCCCTCAAAACCCTAATCACCAGAATAAAGTGGCTTTATAACCAAAAATCTTAAACTTAGGTTAAAAGATTTCACCTTTTGTTAAAGGTACACCTGGCATATGTTGAATGGATGTAGCATCTTGCTTTGATCCCTTTCATGTCACTGAGGTGTTCCCTTTGCAAATTTCTGATTCTTTCATCAAATTGTTTGCGTGTGTTTTTTAAAATAACACCTACAGCAGTTTCGCAGTTTCGTAGCGCGCTGCGAAACTGCGAAACTGTTTTAAACAGTTTCTCTTTCCCCTGAGATTTTACTGCTCTGACACTTGATTTCAAAACTCCTTTTGACCATGGATGTGCATAACAAGGTCTGCATGCCTTCAAAATACTGAAACTAAACAGAATTTGACAAAACTTAGAGCAACACCTTTCTTGGAATCAACAACTTCATTTAGCAGCTAATTTACTTAGCTGTGCCTTCAAGTCTGCAACCTCCTTTTTCATGGCTTTGTTTTCAGCTCTTAAATGCATGTTTGTCTTTTTGATGACTTTGGCCTGTTTGAGAGATGGAACTGTCCATGTGTAAACATCAGCCACTAAATCCACCTGGCCTACTAGGTTTTTGCTTCCTTTCAACACAGCTCTTCAATAATTTGCATACCTAACTGCAACCTCTCTGGTGGCACTCTTCATCTTAACAATTTCAATTTCAGTTGCCTCCAACTGGTCCTTTATGGCTATAATATTTCCTCCTTGGGAAATGATGACTTTTTTATTTGAGCCTTTTTTCTTGATTTCCTCTGCCTCCTCTGTTCTGGGCAATTCCTCAGATACCTCTGTTCTAGGCAGTTTCTCAGCTTCCCTTGCTTGCTTTCTTGTGAGAGGTCTTCTTGGTTTGAATATAAATTCATCCCCTGGTTAATCAAACCTCAGTATTTTTGAAGCCCTAGATTTCTTAGTGCTTTCTGGTGTTGACTGTGTCAAGTCAATGTGCATTGATTCAATGTGCACTGGTTCAACTTGCTCAAACTCAATGGCCTCCAACAAATCACTCAAACTGGCCTTAGATACAGGGCTTTCCTCAACAGCCAATGCTTTGCCTTTTTCTTTGCTTATTTGACTCCTTGTCTTCACCCTTGACACTATTTCAGATTCATTTGGTCCAGGTACAGTCTTCTTCTGCTGAGCTTCTTCTTTTGCTGATGGCTGAGGTTGTTCTTTAATAACCAGTGGCTTGACGGACTTTCTTAATTGTCACTTGACCTTCTTTTTATTCTTAGCCTCCTTCTGAAGCTCAGCTATCGTGGGTTCTTCAACTGACTGCTCTTTTTCTCTAACTGGCTGTGGAGTAAGACCTGTTTTACTTTGAAAACCCGCCATGAAAATGAACGAGTCACAGTCCCTACCTATTTTCTGAAGACCATTCAAAACTAACAATTTAACCAGACCATGGTGAAATAAATATGTTTCACAGTCATCCTTTCTTAATTGCACTTTGTCACACATTTTGCTCAGACTTCGAAACAAGTAAAAGGGAGTGTCTATGGATGTTTTACCAGTAAAATGTAACAACAACTTGAAGTGGTAAGAGTAGACTTTATTATATCTTCCCTCACAAGTTAAATACTTCTGAATACAGGTGAGAAGTAGGGCATAATGCTCCTTAACATAGTTTCTAGGCACTGCCTTTGTCAGGTCCTCATTCACATATGCCTCTTTCATGAATTCTTTGCAGGGATTCATATCGAACTTGAAGTTCTTAAACCATTCTTGCTCCCCTCTTGGGATCTCAGTTACTACAGCTATTTCCTCCGGAGACACTTTAACTTCTAACATAGCAATTTTAGAATTCAAACCGGTGAAGTTTAAAACAAAATCCTTTGTTACTTGAGCATGGCCACCATGCAGCTTCTTACAGAAATTCCAACAGCCGGCATCCTTGAAGGCTTTCTTCACACCCTCATCTCTTAATGCTAAGTCTAAACCTTCAGGCTCTGTTCTCTGACATTTTCCAGACCGGTGTTCTCTCCTCTCCATCTTGCCTTTGAAATCTTCGCACTGACAATGAGCAACAACTTCAACTGAAATAGTAATTCAATCCTTTTTTGGCTCGGCCTCGCTTGTAAATAGGCTCACTTGAAAGCAGCTTCACTTGCATACTCACATATAATCATCACACGGGCTGGTCACTTATGTATCATTCACGATCATCATAAAGATCCATGCAAAGTAAAACTCATTTGAATTAATACTGATGCGCATGTCTGCAAATCTATTGGTGGAGTGATGGTTAATGAGCGTTTGGGAGGTACGAAAAACTGACATGAGAGGACGGAAGTGGTGACTCATTAACGGACTTGACCCTTTTAGAAATATTCGCTGCAAAACACACGAATCTACGATTTCGCAGCACGATTAGTTTTGAATTGCCATAATGCTCTGCGAAACGGCTTGATGGTGACGCTGCGAAATGGCTAAACAATAATTATGCAGCGAAACTGACCAATAAGAGACTGCGATACGAAATTACGGAAAGGATCAGTGACATGGATTAGACAAGACATATCTCATGAAAGTATGATGGTGGAGGATGACCGATAGGATTAGAGTACACTTTACATCAAACATCTTTAAAGCTTCAACCCTAAGTAAGAAACATAGACTAAAAACAATTTAACACCAACTTTAGACATTGAACTTGGACAAAGGGTTATATACAAATGTTTATAGTTCTAAGTGATAACAGGACCCCAATAATGTTTCTTCCATTGAAGAAATTTTGTCCAAGTTCAACACCCTTAGACTTCACTTGGAAGGTGTTAAGGTTAAGAAAGAAGATAATAGCCTTATCTATTCCAGCCTACTCTGTGTTTGTTTCCACCTTCCATTCTACTAGAGAAGCCTTTATTTCTCAAGGACAAAACTACAAGTCCCCCTCTTTTGATGCCTTTTGTGATTATTTAATAAGAGAACAAGAAACACTCTTATATCTTGGTCTTCTTAATCTTGGAAACTCTTCTAAGAAAGACTTAGCCACCCAGTAGCAACCAAATTCAAAGAATCCTAAGAAGCAGTGTCCTAAAAAGAATGGTCCTAAACCAAACAAGGGTCCTAAGCAATTTCAGTCTCAAAATGAAAAATCATTTCAACAAAATGATAAGGCAAATAAAAACAAAAGGAAGAAGAATGATAGACATTTCCACTTTTGTAATTGAGATGGCCACTTAGAATCCAAATGCTTTAAGAAGATGGAAGCCTTGGAAGCAGCAATGAAGAAGCATAACATCCATTTGGAGAACTCTTCAACTTCAACTTCATCTTCAGGAATATCACTTTCTACATGTAGTTGTCAAGCATCCTGATCTGGTTATGCACTTATATGTATCTTCTTCTTCTCATTCTCATGAGTGGCTCATTGATTCTCGAGCTTCTTATCACATGGCCAAAAACAAATCCATGTTTTCTTCTTTAAATGATTGTAACACCAAAAATATATATGTTGGTGATGATAGATCTCTTAGTATTGTAGGGACTGGAACTCTTCATCTTGACAATGGTCAATTTAACGATGTATTATGTGTTCCAACCTTATCATGCAACCTTCTATCTATATATCAGATAACTCATTCAGGTGAAGGTAAAATCGTTGAATTTTCGCCTCATGATGTTGTAATTAAGGACCTAAGAGATCCTAGACAAATTTTAGCTACTGGCATTGTTGATGATTCTACAAGGTTGTATGAGTTTAACAACTTTGGGTCATCAAATCTTCCCTTGGTATTTGTTTCTCATAATGATGAAGTGAGCAAATTTTGGCATGAGTGATTTGGTCACTTCAAATATCGCTCCCTTCAAAATCTATGTAAAGAAAATATGGTGACAGATCTTCCAATGGTATCTTGTAGAGATGGTGTTTGTTTTGGATGTGTACTCGAAAAACACCATCAGGATAGTTTTGAAAAATGTCTCTTGGCACGCCTCAGCCCCTTTACAGCTTGTGCATAGTGATTTATGTGGTCCACTTCTAGTTGTTTCATTCTCTAGCTACAAGTATTTCTTAACTTTCATTGATGATTTCTCCATACGCACTTGGGTATACTTCTTAAAACACAAGAGTGAAGTATTTAACATGTTCTTGGCCTTTAAGGCCTTTGTTGAAAAACAATTTGGACATCAAATTATTAAGCTAAAATCTAATAATGGCGGAGAATATGTTAACAACAAATTCATCAAATTTTGCACTGAGAATGGAATTCAAATGCAACATATTGTTCCATGTACTTGTTACAGATCGATTTGGGCACATCAACCCCAACCTATAGATCAGTACTATTAGGGACCATCAAACCCTAATTCAGTTGTTACATGCCCTAAAGAAGTCAACCATTAGAATAACTAGCTTCCCAAGAAGTTTCATGACTGAAATCACCCAGAAACTGCCTCTAAGAAGATCAGCGTAGGCAAGTCTTCATTAGGGTGTGCTGCAATGTAGAGTATACACTGATAGGGTGCTATGCAGCTCACTTGAGCCCTCTTTGGCCTACGCTAGGTGAGTTTGACCGAAATTGCATTGGGGTTTGGGAATATTATTATCCATTGGATGCATCTAGAAGTTTCCCAAGTTTATATACTCCTTTGAGTTCGTATTTGGATGAGGAAGGTATTTAAGGAACATCAATCCCTTTATCCCTTCCTCTATGGAACTGAATTCTAAGTTTGGGAGGGCATTCATTATCACCATTTATGGCATAACTTCCTTCATTCACTTATAAAAAGACCACTCATCTAAGTGATCAGGGGCTGGCTTGGCTGGAAATTATTGAATTATAGGGAGATGTTGTTAGTATGAAATTTCAGTTGATTTCAAGTATTGTAATGATGTCAAAATGTCTTGCTTGTTATGAGGAGAGGATGGGATTGAACTGGAGGAGTGATGTTGAATCAAGTAATGGGTTGTAACTCTTCCTTTTACTAATAAAGTGTTCAAATCTTTTTCCATATTCTTGTGTTATTCATTTATGCTTTCATATCTATATCATGTACTTGATTACATGCTATGTTTAATCAATAGATCATTATCATATGCTTTGATCGATTTTTGTCTTTTGTCTGTGTGCAGGTACTCTTGACGCGAATTAAGTATGAAGAGGAGCGACAGAGTTGCTCAAGGGAGATAAGGAGTAAGTGAAAGCTACAAGTAGGCTTCTTTGGCTCTTATTTAATCTATTGATCATAGGAAAAGTAGAGAACTCTTTGCACTGTTGTTCTAGACTTAGCTACTAGTCTAGGGGTTTAAGCATTTATCAGTAGACACTAAAACTTCCCCAAAAAAATTGGCGACTCCGTTGAGGAGAAATCATCCATCTTAGTAGCTTATCCACCTCCTTAGACACCTTGACATACTTTACTTGTTATAATTCATACTTTACATTGAATTTTGGTCAAAATTTGAGGTTAGATGACTCTTGAGTAGCCTCAAAGGAATCAGCACAGGTTAGCCTTAGAGAAAGTGCTCTGCATTTCAGTTAGGCCTTATTTGACCTACACTGGTTAACCATGAAATATTTCAATCAGAGTAGTTGGGCCCTCTTTGACTTGCGTTGATCAGTGCAGATAGGCCCTCTTTGACCTGCACTGATCAATCTTGAAATCGTTGAAATCAATGCAGCCTTTAGTGAAAGACAGTGCTCTGTAGTGTAGTTAGCCCCTCTTCGACCTGCG
The DNA here is from genome assembly GCA_000404065.3 of Pinus taeda. Classification (NCBI taxonomy): domain Eukaryota; kingdom Viridiplantae; phylum Streptophyta; class Pinopsida; order Pinales; family Pinaceae; genus Pinus; species Pinus taeda. The sequence goes on along the minus strand of APFE030917161.1, from coordinate 25,792 downwards.
TTGATCAACCTTATGTCAAATTCCCACCTTTGGATTGAGCTTTTGTGAAAATTCTTTTGATTGCTTGCTTGTTGAATGTCAATGATGTCATGTCTCAGAAAATAGGTTTTTGTCTCCTTAGCTAGCCCTAATTTGATTGGATTGATTAATCTCTCTTTAATGTTTCCTTTGTCATTATCAGTCTATAGTCAAATAGTTTTTGGTCTGTTGATCTTTGTCGAAAGAAAGTGTTGTAAAGTCATCTTTTCCTTTGAAAATTGAATTGTCGTAAATTCTTCATTCATAAAATATTGATTAATTGATGTGTGCATATGATTAATCTTTGTTCAAAATAAAGTGTCATAAAGTTGTCTTTTCCTTCAAAAATTGAATTGTCGTAAAGTCTTCATTCATAAAAGATCGATTGATTTATATGTGCATATGGTTTGTATTTTTGTCGAAAGTGTCATAATTCCTCATTTCTTTGAAATCGAAAGTGTCGTAAATTATTCCTTTCTTTGAAAAGAAATTGTCGCAAAATCGTCATTTTTATGAAAAGAGATTTTTTTATTGATTATTCATATTTCCTTTTTGTTCATCATAAATTTTGGCTTAGTGGGGCTTGACCCAAGTTTGGAATTGATTTAGCTAAACAAATTCCAGTACTACTGGCCCTTTCAGTAATAGTCCGTGCAACGCAGATTGAGGTCTCACCCGAAGTGGTATGGGAGGGTGCTAGAACCAGGTTTCCGCACCCTGGGGATGTCTGATATGAGGTGATTGGTACGCGGTCTAACCTTCACACTTGCTATGCTATGCACACTTGCGGGCACCCCTCGCCCTGTGCTAATGTCTTGAAGCGGTTCCAGCCACAACGCAACCCGTGTTATTTACCCGAGTCTTCCTTAATTAGGTTCTCTTAACTTGTTCACTTAGATTATTTTCATATACAAGCATTCATATGAGTATTCATCAAGTGTTCACAGTAAATAACCAAAATAAAAGTAATGCATAACATAAAAACACAAATTCAAGAACAAATGCATAGAGTAAACTTCTCTTTATTAACTTTGAATTCCAAGTACAAACCTAACTCCACCCTGCACACTTGGTTGTAGGGGTCTGCGCACTCAGTTGTGGACTCTACTAGTCCTCTATGCATTCAGTTGCAAAGCCTCTTCCTACTACTATGATCGGGTACACTTCAGATTCCACTCTAGGCTCTAACCATGCCTTCGCTATTCTATCTATTCTATACTAAGCTTAGCTATCTTTACACTTAGAGCCTCACTCTATTTATACAATCTCATGGTTCGCGGACCATGGGTAGGCTGACACAACTTTACATTAAATTAAATATTTTAGGGTAGACAACCCTATGACTCGATTGTACACTTCATGCTTTACACCTGTACTTCGTGGAGTTCTACACCATCTTTGACCAAAACTTGGGCTTTGAGCCCCAAAACCTGCTACAGGGGATCCCATGCCCAATAGGCCCCCAACACAATCATCGTGACTCGTCTTGAGTCACTCTGTTGGTGTGCGATCTTGGGACGGAGCCCCTCCAACCGTGTCTATGCTATGTGAAGGTCTATAGCACACTGTTCTGTCATCTACTGTATCTGCTACATTTCTACTTCTGAATCATCTGCATCTGACTCAAGTCTCTTCTTTGGTACCAGCCTTCTCCACATTGTGCAACCATTTTCGCGCTTCCAACGTGATCAATGGCCCTTCCAACTTCTGTGTCATCAAGCTTTTCGTCGTTAGGTGTAGGACCTTCTCACGGTCTGCGAGGTCCCAATCTTCAAACTTCATGGTAGGCACCCGGCCGAGCAACGAACCTTCAAAATTAATGCCATCAGGGAGGAGCGGGGTTTGGAGCATACTCTTTCTGGCCTCCAGGTCTTTGGCCACCTTAACTTTCCCTTTCCACGGAGGGATGTACGTGGGTAACTTTGTTGCGGAAGGCATTGGTGGGAGATCCTCCTCCACATAATCTTGTGCCTCTATTTAATCAATTAGAGCCTATAAGTCTTCCTCCTCTACATCTAATTCAATGGTGATGGCTTTGCCTTTCTCTTCCATTGACAATTTGCTGAACTGTGGGTTTCTTGGGGATATGCAGACTGGTCCCATAATTTTCTTATCTTTCTTCAACGGTGGTGTCCATGGCGATTTTGGAACATATGGCAAAACTACCGTATCTTCAAGCTCCTCATGGACCATATACAGCCTCACCAATGGTATCTTTGGTGAATCGCACTTCTTGTCTGGTAACAGTCATCGTGTTTTCACGGGATCTGTTCGGTCGCATACTCAAAGGTGGTAAGAGTGCTCGATGCTCAATGCTTTGTAACTGCTCAAATCTCAAACAACCAAGTGTTGTCTCGTGGCCAGCCTTGGTATCTTTATAGTGTTTTTCAAATTTAAATTTGACTGTTCCCCCCATTTTTGAGTCATTAATGCATTCTTGGCAGCATATCATCCCAAATCTAGTTCTAACTTCATATCTTAATTGCCCACTGCCTACTCCTCTTTGTCTTAAATTGGATATCTTGTCATGAATAGTGACACCAATAGTCACTTCCCACTCTACCCACATGACAGCACAGCCCCCTCTATGCCGGCAAGACCCTTGTGACATGTCGATCCTATGTGCAACCACCTTATCGTGTAGCTCCCTCATAGACTCTTTTATAGTCCCGCACTCTCTTTCAATTGCTTGGAGCACTGAGACTGTGCTCCCTACGGATGGTTAGGTGGTTGCACCACCTATGTGAGGCTTCAATTCACCTTCTAGCCCAGTCCGTAAGCACTCCTCAATCACCCTCACAATTGTCAGCACCGCGCATTCTTCCTTATGTGGTGCTCTCCCCTGGTTACTTTGTCTGGTAAAGTGCAGTCGTAGCCATGGTAGCAGAGTCACAAATGCTCACAACAATCTTCTAATGCAATAATATGGTTGTCAATGTCTAGTCTTATCATTCTTAGTTTATCGACGAGACATGCTTGCACGATTTTATTTTCTAGTTTTTTTATTTCCGCATCCATTAACATTATTTTCTTCCTCAGTCGTACCCGATCTTCTTCGAGTTCACAAAGCTTAAGGTTCCCTCGCCAAATGGCTTCCTGAATATACATGTGTTCGCCCTCACAAGTCCATATAATTCCTTTGTCCTGGCCCTCGCGTATTGTCCCAACTATGGGAGCTATTGCGTGAGGATTCCCTTCCTCCAAAAATATGGTCTTGACTATGTTCCTTAGTTTCAGAATCATCTCCGTGCTCAAGTTTTTGGACATGGACTTATAGGCCCATCGAATCACTGGCACGCACAGGTCCCAATTGTTTCTTTTCACCTAGTGAACCTTGTTCAAGACTCCACATACCTTATTGAATTCTTCCACGTGGAACATTTGTGGTGCACATCACCTTCCCTGTTGTTGTGTCCCGTTTAGGTGTGCTTGCTGCCCCACACCTCTGTACCCATCGAGACAGGTGGGCGCACAAGTTGCTCTATCCTTGCTGACTGACTCTAGGTCAAAGTTGGGGGCTTCCAAACCATAGACGCATCATCCTTCTACATCTAAGCCAGTCCTCAAAGTTTCTTTGATGTGTTCCCCACCATCGTGCGGGTGTTTCATGCAGTGCCCACTTCAACGCATCGAACAGTTGTTATTCTGGTACTACACTTTCAAATTTTCTCAAGAATTCATCCACCATTGTCAATCCATCATATGTCGACGGCTCTCTTGCTTTTGTTGTCACACAGTGCATTGATCTAACCATCATGTTGCAATTCAGTGTTATCACTTCGTGCAACTAATTCTGCCATCGCTTTACTTCTTCGTCTAAATTCGAAGTGCAGGAGCTATCGCGCTCCCACGATATCCTTCTATCTATAGTTGGATTCACCCAATCTTGATCTCACGCAATTATATTGTAAATACAATCAAGATCATCGTTGCTTTCATCATCGCACACTGGTTCAGTGTAGCGCGCTCCTTTGGCTAGGTTTGGTGGGATTACTATGTGTAGTGACTTTTTCTCGAAGATCATTTTGTGCTTCTTCAGATTGATGAATCCATTCATATCGGTGGTCCAGTCTATTACTAACAATGCGGGATAGGGATTGTTGTCATCGACAATCTCTATTACTTAAAAGTCCACGTGTGCGCTCGCGCCTTCAATATCAACTATTACCCCTTGCAACCTCCCCATGGACAAAATATTTTGTTGGTTCGCCATTCATAATTGAATAGGAGACCATTGTAGCATGGGACTGCGCATGCATTCCCATGTTTTCTTTAGTAATACATTCACGTCTGAACCTAGATCTAGGATCACCTAATCCATTTCATATTCCCCAATCTGTACAGTCAACCTCATTTCCCTTTTAGTGCGCAATGCATGTTTCCCCAATTTTCAGATGATAGGTGATTCCCCTAACCCTGCGCATCTAGTGATTAGTTCCTGTAGTCCTTTAACTGCCTTGTTTTTGCGCAGTAGTTTCATGCATGTCTCTAGAAAGGTAGTGAGCATTGAAGGATCCATTCCTGGCTCTGGTTGATCCTTACTACCTAAAGTGGAGGCCTCCACGAAGCTCTTATTAGCTTCCATGCATGTCTCCTTTATGCATTCTAAGTCAAACTTGGGTTCCTTTGTAGGAGCCTTGCGAACACATGTACTTTTCTCTGGCTGCTTTCCTGAATCTTCTCCTATGGCCATACCACTTCCGACCATCATGTTTACATTCAGGTCCTCTTTGTGCAGCTCAGACCTCATTATTTGTATATTCTGAGTCGAGGGAGGCTGGAGTACCCCTTTTTCATGCATCTTTGTGATCAACATAGGAAATTCTATTATTTCATGATCAAACTGAGCACAATACAAACAGGATATCCTCGTCGAGTTGGTACAATCGTGGGCATAGTGCCCTAGTCCTCCAGAATTGTAACAAATTAACTATCTGCTGCCTCTTCATGGTCCCATTCCACCTCGTCCTCAACCTCGCCCCTAAAATCTAGTGTGCACCATCCCCACATCTGGGTCGAGGGCTCGTGTTTCAGTCTGCATCCTATAGGCGGGGGTTGGATCCATCATTAGCTCGTAACTATGGCAAGTGTGCTCATCGTGGCCTACTGACCTGCAAAAATTACAAAAAAATTGTTGGGGTGTCTGCGTATATTTCTGCAACAAATGACAATTGTCCACTGTGTGTTTCCCTCTTATATGACAGATCATGCACCATAAAGCGAGTCCCGCACTCGGCCCTGCCTGCACCTCCGGTCTCAGTGGCATTGGAACTCCTCCTACCAAGTAGTTCGCGAACACTAGGCAATGATCCTTATCATGGTCCTAGCCTTTGAATTTTATGCACCATACTTCCTTGTGCACCTCTGGCCGCAGTGCCCTATCCTACTTCAAGCTTTTCTTTTCCAAATATAGATTTTGTAGTTATGTGTGGATTTCTTAAACTCCCAACCCAGGGTCTTGTATCGGGGTCTCATGTAACCTCATTGCCATTTCCAATGCTTCGGCCTAGGTAGAAAGTTTTTGTTGTGACAGCGTCATCCTCAAGTGTGGTGCCAGAGATGCTATAAACCATGCACGATGTCCATCCATCATCATATTGGCTTCATAGATCATACTCTTCATCAGTTGATCTAGATCCCAGGGAGTCTCACCTGGGAGCATCGCAATCTCTTTAAACCCGATGATTGATTGTGTTTCTGAATTTGGTCTAATAAATTCCATGTTCAGCGCATCTGGATCTCTACTATACCTACGTTTGGTTGGTCATTAGAATGCTTGATACACTATGTTAATGCATGATCCTACAGCGCGCTCACCAATGTAGCCTTCTCAATATTGTCATCTGTGACACCTTGTGCTTCCCATTCTACTCTTACCATGAACCAGAATTGGTTTGGATCCTCATTCCCTACTCCTCTAAATACTGGTAGTTCGATCACACTCGCCATATTGAACTATGGAGGCCGTGGAGGTGGAGTAGGTGGAGAAGGAGGTGAGGGAGGTGAGGTGGGAGGCGGTGTGGGTGGAGGTGGTAATCGCAGAATCTGCTGCCTTATCAAACTAACTGCACTCCTCGGAGAAACCTTAGCGAGCTTGTCCTCGCTCTCCCACGAGGGTGAAATTAAGGGTTTGTTTTCTAAATCTTCACTACTTATATTTCTGTAGATTTTCCGCTCCGCGTAGTCCCAAACATTAATTTATTCGCATAACCCGATTTTCACATAACAACATCTTAATCTAAGTGTTCAAAGATTTAATATACTTACCTCGCAGTCCCTTGAGGAAACGTCACTTTGCCCCGCTGTAACTAATGGTCGTGTCCACCGCGAACTCAGTGATAAATCCTCCTATTATTCAGTCCAGCCAGTGGTCCACAGCTCACGCTATCTGATCTTCTAAGGCTTCTAGTCTACACACTAGTTCCAGAGTCCACACTATTGGTTTTTCGAGCCTACATCTTCCTTGGTTGTCTGCTAACTTCAGGATCCACTCATACAGCTCCGATGGAAAGGATGCAAAGAAAATCTCATTGATTTCAGTGTACAAATAGTGATCCAACGATTGTTCTTTAGATACTCACGGATTTCTATTTTCCTGCACTGCAAACTCATGAATATTCTTATCCAACCACTCTTCAATTTCTTTCTTTGTAGGATTCCAGTGGCATGACATCAAACATCCCTTATGCAGATCCCGGTCCCAGCAATGGAACCATTTGTTGGCTTAGTGGTGCCTGACCTAGGTTCGAAAGTGATTTAGCCAAGCAAATCCCTGTACTACTAGCCCTTTTGGAAAGAGTCCGCAGAGCGTGGACTAAGGTCTCACCTGAAGTAGTATGGGAGGGTGCTAGAACCAGGTTTCCACACCCTAGGGATGTTTGATATGAGGTGATTGGTACATTGTCCAACCTTCGCACTTGCTGCACTACGCGCACATACGGGCACCCCACGCCCTGTGTGACTGTCTTCGCACGGTGCCAGCCATAGCACAACCCGTGTTATTTACTAGTCTTCCTTAATTAAGCTCTGTTAACTTGTTTGCTTAGATTATTTTCATATACAAGCATTCATACGAGTATTCATCAAGTGTGTGCAGTAAATAACCAGAATAAAAGTAATGCATAACATCAAAACATAGATTCAAGAACAGATGCATAGAGTAAACTTCTCTTTATTAACTTTCAATTCCAAGTACAGACCTAACTCCACCCTACGCACTTAGCTTCAGAGATATGTGCACTCAGCTACAGACTCTACTAGGCCTCTGCGAACTCAGCTGCAGAGCTTCTTCCTACTACAATGACCCAGTACACTTCAGATTTCACTCTAGGCTCTAACCATGCCTTCGCTATTCTATCTATTATCTACTAAGATTAGCTATCTTTACACTTAGAACCTCGCCCTATTTATACAATCCCATGGTCCGCAGACAATGGGTAGGCCGACACAACTTTACATTAAATTACAATATTTTAGGGCGCACATCCTTATGACTTGATTGTACACTTCATGCTTCGCGCCCACACTCCGTGAAGTTCTACACCATCTTTGACCAAAACTTGGGATTTGAGGCCCAAAACCTGCAATGAGGGATCCCATGCCCAACAATAACATTAAGGGATTTTAAAAGAAAAACTTACATCGTTCATATTGTAGTTTGTGAATGCTTGAAAGGAATAGCTAGGGAAATTGCATTAGTTGTGCTCTTTGCTCTTTGTCAAAGACCTGATTGCTCTATCCCTACTAGCTAAGGATTTTCATTGTTAAATTGAATGGAAAGAATGCTTATCATATTAGTTTCACTTTAGGAATTGAAAACATACATCACATGGTGAACCTTGAAAGGAAAATTCTAAAAAAGATCAACTTAAAATTTATCTAAATTTACCTAATGGAGCATTGTCACCTAATGAAAAAAATTTAGATGTCTAGGCTAGAGACGTGTTCCGGCATCATAAAAAAAAGTAGTTGTCGCTAACTTGTCTGCAATACATCTCGAGTGTGATACCTCATTCCACGTATGTGAGTATATCGTAGCTTGTCCACATACCTTCGAGTATATAGGGCGGTGTTACAGTACATAAAGTATATGGGAATGCTCTCACTGTGTGGTTTTGCATTAGATAGCACTTATACGGATTGGACCTCCACGTACTTTCGGGTATATATGGGATGACAACACTAGGTTGTTATCCATCCTTAGGTAACTGATTCGGCTGCCTTATACATTGTGATACACTGAACATAGCATTTAGGGAGATTGCCTACCCGTACTTCTCGGTTCACCGGGAGGTATTCTGCATTTCACAGTTGCTTGGTAAACCTTTTGCCTAGATTATCCCTTTTTTTTTTGTTATGTTACTTTGATTAAAATAAAATTATTTGACTGTGGATAACATCCTCCATGCTCACTCCTTAGTTGATCTTAGGTTGAAACATATGGTGACAAATTCGAAATCCATCAATCAAGGAATTCCTTTTGATGGGAATCCTAGTCCTTTTCCTCCTTTTGGAAATATTGGTGCTCCTTATATGGCTACATTGTCCCTCCCAAGATTTACCATTGGCTTTCTAGTATGGTTGTTTTCAACCTCCTTGGTTCACAATGTTGTGATTTCTCCATAATCGAGTACACCTCCAACTGGACAAAATCAACCTCTAGTTGACCCTTTGCCTTCTTCCTCGGTTGTTTCTTCCTCCCCTTCTTCCTCTTCGCCTGGTGAAAGTATCGGTACTAGTAACCAGGTGGCTAAGAAGAAGAAGAAGAAGCAAATTCAGCAGAGGGGCAACTAAGCAACCATTGTTTTCAATGCAAAATCTGATGAGAAACCATCCGTCAATCCTCACAAAGTTCGATATCCATGCAAACTTTGTGCGGGAGACCATCTTTTTTGAAATTGTCCTGATATTCCTCAGATTTTAGAAGAATGGTCTTCCCATTCTCATCATCTGGTGTCATCAAATTCTCGAGATCATATTGGTGACACACCATCAACTAATGGTAGTAAAGTTCATGGAAAGAAGGGTAAATTTAAGTTTCATGTAGGTTATGTGAAGGGAATCACCCCATTCACCTTTGTCCCTATCTGGATGAAGCCAAAAAGGTGTTGGATAACCATCCTGATTCACCGCAGCGACTTCCATCTAGTTACAGGAAACTCTCTCTAAATCCTTCACTAGTTGATGAATTGACTGACCAATATCAACCGTTGGTCAGACCCACTCACTCTGAAAGTGAATTCTATGAGTCTATACCTGACCCAAATCAACAAGTCAAGGTAACAGTTGACCCGATTTCACCTTCATTAAATCATACCCTTCCCGAAGAGAGTGAATATGAAACCACTCAGGTTCTTTTTGTTTCTTCAGATTCTAATGAGCTTGGGGGCATTCCTCTTTTTCCATCAAGACAGGAGGAAAATCCTCCAGTTCTCGTAACTCAAGGGGTTAATTCTTCCATTTCTATGGTACCCCCTCCAAGTAGTTGTTGAGTCCCAAAACTGCATCTTTCCTACACCTTTTTCTAGCTTCTTTCCATTCATCTAAAACTCCTAAATCATCAGTATCATTGCATAATAGTTTTAAAAAGGGCATTTAAAGTGGTTTCTTGACTATGTGTTTGTGTTGCTATTTGAACTAGATTTTTGTTTATAAGCTGCAGAATCTTGTCACTTTCCACAGCCAGCCCAAGTTTCCGCAGCTACTTTATCAAAGTCTATATTGTAGGTGTCTTCAGGCAAATCGAGCCACATGGGCAAGTTGCAACCGACGTGGACATGGACCGAGTCCTATTGGCTCAATCGAATTCATCAGAAAAGGCCATAGTCAATGGTGGGAAAAATGGTGGTCAACTCAAGAGTCCTACGGTGATAAAACTCTGTTTTTCACCACATGAAGCTTTGCGTGGTTGTTCCTAGATCTCGGGGGACAAGTTAACACCTGTGGACTGCTCCATGAACCGGATCCAACAGCCACCTTCCAAAGATTGAATCCTCACGGCAGCCATAGTGCTAAATCCTGGGACGTGGTTGTTTACGTGTCTTGTATCAGCACCGAATGTAGGAAAATAGTTATATTATCCTCTGTTATAAATAATGTGTTCTCATACACATATTAGTTAGCTTTTTGATAATGTAATTTTGACTGTAAAGGAACCCACTGTGTTGTAACCTTATCACTGTGTTGTGACTGCATTTTAATACATGAGAAGTCTCTGTTTTTAAGCTCAATTGGTGGTTGATCGTTGACTGTCCGAGGATTGTGCAAAGGGCCCCTGCACAATCCGAGGTCTTGTTTATTACTATAGAGTTTCATGTTTCATTTCTTTATGTTCTTATGCCATAATCATTCACTTGTATATATATCACAGTTCTTATGGTGTTAACACTTGATAGCTATCCATAGTTTTTCACATTATATATATTGTTAACTGATCAGTGCTTTTGTTTCAGATCACAATAGGCAGCCTGGGCAGCACATAGTTTTCTAATGACTAATGACATGGAATCATTCTTGTCCTTCTACTGATTTTCATTTCCTTTAGTTTTTAGTTCCAGCGTTGTGTTATTTATTTCAGTTTTGCTCATTTACTTTTCTGCAAGTTAATTATTGAATTGCTCATGACATTCTCAGTTACCTCCTAAAGCCAGAGCGAGTCGAATGATGAGGGATTGAAGTATGAAGTGTGTAGTTTGATATTAGTTTTTTTTTTGCAAGTTATTTATTGAATTTCTCATGACATTCTCAGTTACCTCCTAAAGCCAAAGCGGGTCGAATGGTGAGGGATTGAAGTATGAAGTGTGTAGTTTGATATTAGTTTATTTTTCTGCAAGTTAGTTATTGAATTGTTCATGACATTCTCAATTACCTCCTAAATCCAGAGCGAGTCGAATGGGGAGGGATTGAAGTATGAAGTGTGTAGTTTGATATTAGTTTTATTTTCTGCAAATTAGATATCAGATTGCTCAAGTTGTTTATGATTACCTCCTAAAGCCAGAGCGAGTCGAATGGTGAGGGGTCAGAATATGAGTTGATGTAATGTGATTTTAGTTTACTTTGCTTGCAATTCTTAGATTTCTTTGAGTTAAGTTTTTCTTATATTTTCATGGCAGCAATGATAATGGGTTTCATGGTCACTAGTTCACAATTGTTTAACTAGAATAGTGGCACATTTTCACTCTCTTTTCAAGAATTAGTTTCATCATCGCATGTTTTTAGAAAGTTTGAAGTTTTGAAAATCATTTTAAAAGACATCATTGCCTTGAACATTTATATCATACTTGTCTTTTAGAATTTCCATCTCACATTAGGGAATTAACAGAAATAAACCCAAAACAAAACAAAAACTCAAAAACGACAAAAAAAATAAGAAATAGGTTATCTTGTACATATAGTGCACCGCACTTCAACAGTTTACGACTCCCGGATTGACAATTAATACAGCAATTTAGGACACTCTGAATTGACCAAACAGTAGTCTGGTCACTTCCTTTGATTGGAATTGACTTGCAGGATTCTGCCTTCCTTCTTATGTGCCTTTCCATATCATAGTACAAGTTTGTAATATGATTGTATCTAGCACTATTATAGATGAAGGTGCATCAGTGAGCATCCTTTCCTCAACTGCTTGGCAAGCCCTTGGTTTGTCGCCGCTTGTGCCTGTTACTGAAAATTTGTTGGGTCTTAATAGAGGAACCAATCAACCATTAGGGATCCTCCCTCAATTACCTATTACTTTTGGAGGAAAAATCGTTTATCTGAATGTGATGGTAGTCCCAGGCCCTTTAGATTACAACTTACTTCTAGGGCGCGACTATGTTTATGACATGGGAGCTATTGTTTCAACACTCTTTCAAATGATTTGTTTCCCGCATGAAGGTAGGATTGTCACCACTCCCAGTCAACCATCTTCCATAATTGGTTCTTTTGTACCAATGGTATCATCCCCGCCACGGGTCAATTATGTGGAAACCTATTCCATTCCTACATCAACTGACGATCAATTCAGTGATGTTGTACATCATGTACTAGGGGCATTGGAACCAGATCTCTCCTTCATGACCTCTTATGAGTTGTGATTAAAAGGTATGAGGATAGCTCTTTTACTGTGTCAACCTCATTAAAAAATGAAACAGGCCCATGAGGATAGTTCCTTGTCTTGTGTCAACCTCATTAAACAATGAAACAAGGAATATGAGGATAGTTCTTTTACTGTGTCAACCTTGTTAAAAAATGAAACAATGAGTATGAGCATAGTTCCTTGTCTTGTGTCAAGCTCATTAAAAAATGAAACAAGGAATCTGAGCAGAGTTCCTTGTCTTATCTCAAGCTCATTAAAAAATAAAACAAGGTCCCCTGGAGAAAAGTTCCAAGTCGAATATTTGATTAGATCTCATAAAATCCCAATCGAGTCTTTCACTTGATCTCGTAAAAGAACCTTCATTCCATCCACCTGATAGCCATGAGTAGTCTACTTAGGTGAATGTAATGAAGCTTGGGGGGCATGCACCTAGTGGTAAAGTTAAGTTTCCTTGTAGGTTATCTGAAGGGAATCACCTCATTCACCTTTTTCCCTATCTGGACAAAGCCAAAAAGTATTGGATAATTGTCTTGCTTCACCATGGAAAATTCCATCTGGTTACAAGAGACTCTCCCTTTCATCATGTCGGGGGCATGTAAACCAATCTCAAGCATAGTTTTGTTTGAAGCTTGTGTAAACATGAAACTGAACCCAAGCATAGTTCCCTATGGTTCAAGCTTGTGTAAAAATGAACCCATTTCCATTTTTTAACCCTCGTGAATGCCATTTTATCAGCCACTTCTATCAGATGAGCCTTGGTTGTTTCATTCCATCACCACTATCTTCTTGGTCGATCATACGATTTCACTTAGTTGTTTTATTCTTTTTGAGGAACAGTTTCAATGAGTGGTCTTATTAGCCAGCCTCTTCACATAAATCAACATGTTTTGAGAAGTTCCAACATCACTGGAACTAGTTGCTACCCTAGACACCACTCGTTCCTAAAAATGGAGTTCACTTTAAGCTCTTTTAAGACTCTCTAAATATGAAAAGATTGTCAAGCGCTTGTCATTTCCAACTCGTTAACAGATTGGAAAATATATCTCTCTTGTATTATTTTACGCTTTTTCAGACTTGAGAGATTAATTTACGAAAAAAAATTGGATTTTCCTTTTCAACCCTTTTCAAACTCTCTAAACATGAAAAGGACGAGTTATGTTTGACATTAAACTCGTTAAAAACATCAAATAGCGACAAACTTGTCCATCTAAACAAGACCGAGTTTCACCTTCGCTAGACTCGTTAAAGCATCAAATAGTGATGGATTCACCCGAAGGGTGGAATTATACAACAAGCATATGTTATCCTCCTCAAGCTTGATAAAAAACAAAGAGGTACTAGTCAGCAATGATTAGGAAAATTCAAAAAAGAGGAAAACACTTTATGGTAGCAAGTCGCTCTTGAACATGACACTTTCACCTCATCACTGTGACTATGTGTGTTGGATCATTTAGCTTGATGGTTATCACACCGTTGGTCTATCATACCATCCAGTACTTTTTCTTGGGTTAATGCTACCAATTCATCGTAGTGTCATCGACATGTTCAAGAGAATTCATTCAGTTCAAACTTCATCCTTTGCAATATCGTAAACCTTCATTTTCATGACCGCCATTCCTGAACCTTGTGTCGTCAGTCAATTTTTCATCTCTAAAATCATTTACCTCATTTCATGTCATTGATGTGGGATACATCAAGGCCCTCCTACGATGAGTCGCTTCTTGTCGACATCAGCACATCATCCAAGAAGTTGACTTGGAAACACCCTTTCAGTACCTTGAGGCTTGCATACATCAATGGCAGGTTTGTCACTTCCGACGATAGGTTGACATAACTGGCCTTCGATAGAAATACTTTGTATGGTGTTCGACATCAAATCATTTATTCACACGATGTGAAATGTATTGTAGTACCTTGTGGGTCATTATCATTATCAGTGATTCCTCTCACGTCTGTTAACGGCTTACATTATTTGTTGGTAATTAGATGATGTCTTTCCATGTTCAACTTCAAATCATCTATTCATATTGTTAGACTTGTACTTGAGTGAAAGATTGAATGATATTGAAGACCCCGAATCTAGTTTCATCCATCCGAGCTGCGATATTTTCAGGAGTACTAAATCAAATGTACAATGGCCTTACATTTATGGTCATCCATTCATGGGTCTATATATATAGACGACTATATTTGTACATGTAATGAAAGTTTATAAGCTGAGCATGGGTATGCCTTCCCTCAGCAAGTTCATGAGAAAAAATCAAATTATCATGATATATGTATTGTAATTGATGTAGGTCACCTTCCGCTTCGAAACCTCCTCTCCACATGATAAAGCATTTCACTCGACATACATATTTACAACTTCATTCTTTAGGGGGAAACTATTATAGATCGATTTGGGCACATCAACCGCAACCTACAGATCAGTACTATTACGGCCCATCAAACCCTAATTTAGTTGTTACATGCCCTAAAGAAGTCAACCATTAGAATTCCTAGCTTCCCAAGAAGTTTCATGACTGAAATCATCCAGAAACTACCTCTAAGAAGATCAGTGCAGGAAAGCCTTCATTATGGTGCACTGCAATGCAAACCATACACTAATAGGGTGCTATGCAGTGCACTTGAGCCCTCTTTGGCATGCACTGGGTGAATTTGACAGAAATTGCATTGGTGTTTGGGAATATTCTTATCCATTGAATGCATCTATAAGTTTCCCAAGTTTATTTACTCCTTTGAGTTCATATTTGGATGAGGAAGGGAGTTAAGGAACATCAGTCCCTTTATCCCTTCCTCTATGGAACTAAATTCTAAGTTTGGGAGGGAATTCATTATCACCATTTATGGCATAACTTCCTTCGTTCACCTATAAAAAGACCACTCATCTAAGTGATCAGGGGCTGGCTTGGCTGGAAATTATTGAATTATAGGGAGATGATGTTAGAATGAGACTTGAGTTGATTTCAAGTATTGTAATGATGTCAAAATGTCTTGCTTGTTATGAGGATAGGATGGGATTAAACTGAAGGAGTGATGTTGAATCGAGCAATGGGTTGTAACTCTTCCTTTTACTAATAAAGTGTTCAAAGATTTTTCCATATGCTTGTGTTATTTGTTTATTCTTTCATATGTGTATCACGTACTTGATTCTATGCTATGTTTAATCAATAGATCATTATCATATGCTTTGATCAGTTTTTGTCTTCTGTCTTTGTGCAGGTACTCTTCAAGCGAATTAAGTATGGAGATGAGTGACAAAGTTGGTAAAAGGAGATAAGGAGTAAGAGAAAGCTACAGGTAGGCTTCTTTGCCTCTTATTTAATCTATTGATCATAGGAAAAGTAGAGAACTCTTTGCACTATTGTTCTATACTTAGCTACTAGTCTATGGGTTTAAGCGTTTATCCGTAGACACTAAAATTTCCCAAAGCAATACTCCACAACAAAATGGTGTAGCTGAAAGGAAGAATCGCAACTTAAAGGAAATGGCTAATTGTATGCTTCAATCTAAAGGAATTAGTCTTAATTTTTGGGCAGAAGTAGTTAGTTGTGCAAATTACATAGTAAATCGCACTCCCACTAAGGTTTTTAAAAATATCACTCCAAAAGAAGCATGGAGCTCAATTAAACCAAATGTAAGTCACTTTCATGTTTTTGGAAGTGAATCATGGGCCCATATTCCAGATGAGAAACATAAAGCTTTAGAACCTAAGAGTGTAAAATGTATTTTTGTTAGATATTCTGAACATGTCAAAGGATATAGACTTATTCCACTTAAGTCCAAAAATGTTATCATTAGAAGATATGTAAATTTTGTTGAAAGTATATCGGCCTACGAGCCTAGTTTGGCAGATGTGCCACCTCTCTCTATCCCTTCTACTTTTGAAAACATTTCTTCTTTATATGATGATAGCGAGGATGATAATCCTCCCCCACCTTCTTAGGATCCTCCTTCAACTCCTTAGCGTCCAAAATGGGTCCGTGCTACTCAAGATGCCACAGGTGCTCTTGCCGGTGATCCTACGGATCAACGATGTACACGTTCTCAGTTTGATAGAACCTCTTCTTTATTGGCTCAAGCTTCAGCGAACTATGATCCTGACACCTTTGTAGAAGCTTCAGGCCATCCAGATTGGGATGCAGCTATGAATGAAGAATATCATTCATTATTGGAAAATGATACATGGGATCTTGTTCCTCTTCCAAAGGGATGAAAACTTGTTAGATGCAAATGGGTTTACAGAACCAAGTATGGACCAGATGGAAAAATTGATAAACATAAAGCTCATCTTGTTGCTAAGGGTTTTTCACAAGTTGAAGGCATTGACTATATTGAAATCTTCTCCCTTGTTGCCAAAATGAACTCTATCCGCCTTGTTCTTTCCCTTGCTTCCTATTTCAAATGGGAAGTCCACCAGATGGATGTTAAATCTTCCTTCTTGCATGGGGACTTGCATGAAGAAATCTATATGGAAGAACCTACTGGCTTTATACAAATAGACTAGCCTTGTATGTCGGCTTAAGAAATCCCTTTATGGTCTCAATCAAGCCCGTCGAGCTTGGTATGCGAAAATGGATAGCTTTCTTTTAGAAACTAGCTTTTCTAGGTGTCATTCTGACAATAATGTCTACACCAAGAAAGTGGGCAAGTCTCTTATCATTCTTGTTCTTTATGCTGATGATATTATCCTTACTGGTAGTGATCCCAACCTTATAAACCATGTGAATTCCAGCTTGAAAAGAACTTTGAAATGACAGACTTAGGACACTTGCATTATTTTCTTGGTCTTCAAGTCTTGTAATCCAAGGAAGGTATTTCCCTTTCTCAGTCCAAGTATTCCTGTGATATTCTATGTAATTTTCACATGGAAGATTGTAAGCCATCCCCTTCTCCCTTTTAGTTTGGAGCCAAACTTTCAGTCACTTGTATTTCCCTTGAATTTGATGCTACCTTTTATCGTTACCTTCTAGGAAAACTTTTGTATCTGACCCATACTTGTCCTGACCTTTCCTTTGTTGTTAGCCTTATTTCTCGGTTTATGCAAAACCCACATGAAAGTCATTAGAAAGCAGCTAAGAGAATAATTTGTTATGTTCGAGGTACAGTTCAATTTGGGATTGATTACAGTGCAGAAACATCTCCTCTATTGGTTGGTTTTACTAATTTCGATTGGGCTAGTGATTCTGATGATTAGAAGTCTACTACAGGTTATGTGTTCACTCTTGGTTTAGGACCTATTACATGGGCTTGCAAGAAACAAAGTGTCATTTATCTTTCTTCAACAGAAGCAAAGTATCGTGGTGTCGTAGAAGCTAGTAAGGAAACCATGTGGCTTGTCAGATCCTGTCAGAGTTTGGCTTTCAGCAGCAACATTCGACTACACTTTGGTGTGATTATCAAAGTGTCATTCAACTATGCAAAGATCCAATCCAACATTAGCGCAACCAACACATTGAACTGCACATGCACTTCATTAGAAAGCTCATTCATGACCATGTTCTTGAAGTGCAATATTGTTCAATAGATGATCAAGTTGTAGACATCTTTACAAAGGCTCTTATAAAGGCAAAGTTTACTAAACTTCAATTTATGGTTGGAGTTTAGGAAGTTCTCACTAAGGGTGGATATTCTCTAATGCCTCCTTCCTTCTCCTATTGTGTCATATTTGTACATATTTCAATCGCATCCCAAGTTTTTCTTAAGGGGGGATGTTAGGATATTCCGACACATAGGAAATAGTTAAGTATAACTTGGTCTAGTGTAGAATTAGGTAAAGTGTGTTTCTTTACTATGTACTTTTGTAACTTACAATCTGATAGTCGCAATATGTTCTAGACATGAAGTGATCTGACGGTTCATTCTCTCCTCAATATTACCGACACTTGATCAGTGGCTTAACACCCGATTGGTCCAAGATCTCTATTTAAAGAGCATGGAGGGCCATTTCTAGGGTAACCGTTCATCAGAGAAGCCTATGTAAATTTTCATTCTTTTATTAATAAATTGCCTGAAGTGGCTGCATCGACTCAGGCTGTGGACTATTTCCCTCTTTGAGGGTTTTAACCACATTAAGAATATTGGCGTATTGATCTATGATCTATTTGTGAGTGGTGTCCTTTGGTGTTCGGTCTGAGGAACTTACCTTGTAAATTCCTACACCTTGCATAGTGCCTTGATGCACCTTGAATGAATTACAAATGGATTGAAGCTATTATGGACCAAAAACAAATCTAGGTTGCGAGCCTTGTATATATATATATATATAAATAGATATATATATATACACACACACAAATAAATGGACTTTGTATAAACCGTATAAATGATAAGGATGCCTGGATGGTAAAGCGTGTAATCTGTAACCCAATTTAGTTGAGTCAATGCACAATAAAGCATTGTATACTCACTTCAGGACCTAACACAGATTGAAAATCCAAACCATGTACATAATAAAGGAATCCATTTACAGAGATTATGTGAATTTACTATTTTAAATAACTTAAACTATTTGTTTATGGACAGTTTTTCATGGCACGTTTCTATCTACATTCACTTCCTTTTATGTCCTTGAAATACTCAAGTTCCACTTTTAGCAATGTTAGATGAATACAACATGATGAGATAGGAGGGAGAAGAGCATAAACTAAGGCCCAAGATATGAAGTTAGAATTTGTTAAGTGCTTTGATATACTTCACATAAACCACAAGACTTTTCTGTAAAGGTAAAAAGACCTATTTTTGACATTTAATCTCCATATTTAGAACATCCGTGTCTAAAGACTTTCGTGCTCAAATATAGACATAGTGCACTTCTTTAAAGGTATAATATGCGTAAGATATAAAAATAAAAAAAAAAAAAAAAAAAAAAAAAAAAAAAAAAAAAAAAAAAAAAAAAAAAAAAAAAAAAAAAAAAAAAAAAAAAAAAAAAAAAAAAAAAAAAAAAAAATCCATAATTTTACATATTAACGGGAAGGTGGACTTTCAATGCTGAAATAGATTCCTAATTTTATAATATAAAAGCACACTAGAAAAGCCTATATTGAAAGCTAAGGGTCCATCACATTCTAATTTTATATTTCCATATGAGATGTAATTTATAATGGTAAAATATGAATATGTCCTCACATTACTAGAAGTCTTATAATCTACAATACATGTTACAAAATGTTCAGTAGTAATGAAGCCATAAAATCTACAGTACATGTTACAAAGTGTTCAGTAAACCCATGATACTAGAATAAACACATAAGAACATAGATATACGACATGGGTGTGTTCGCAAAGAATAGTAGTTCAATGAACACCTTGATATGAATTGTAAAACTTAAAATTTCAAAAAGGTCAAGAAACTCCATACAACATGAAACAATGGTAGAATAAGGTCCCCAACTACCCAATGATCAAAGTGTCTTATTTGATTACAACCACCTCTAGCATTGATGCACTGAATTTCACTCAAGCAGTGGTTTCACAAGGGATGGTACCATTTGTGTTGTCTATGTTTCCTATAATTTGGGGGCAAGGGGCACCTTGGGGATATTCCTAGTTGTTCCAAGGATTTCACCTGTTAAAAGGGAAAACTGGAAATTATCCCCTTTCAAATCCAATGGCCAAAAGAAAGGGAAATTACACTTGTTTTTGTTTTTGATACTTTTACTATGGGTCCCAGTACACTTTTCAAGAAACCACAAGCTCCCAATATTCTAAATTTTCATTTTTCACGTGAAGAGAAGTGAGAGAAGCCAAGATAGTAGCTTATAAGGACTTTCTAAGTAGAAAAAATAGAATTTCTAAACAATAAAAATGGTTCTTGTGATTGAAGGAGAAATTTTTCACTTGAAGTAGCAAGACTTTTAACTTGGATCAAGGAAAGGAGTTAGTATGGAGTAGGGTTATGATTCTCTCCAACTTAGTTGTTTTGACTCACAAGTTGTATAGCTCATGAAGGCTCTAGGTCAAAACTGATATCACTATTAGATGTGGACAAATTGTAGATATTTCTGGAAATTCAGTCTACTACAACATGAAAATCTCCAGTAAGGAAACAAAGGTGGCACCAAAACTAAGTGAAGTAGCAAAACACTAGATGTGGAAAAGTTTCATCCAAATACAAATTATTCATGACTGAATTGAGATCGAACAGAATGAAAACTAAACTAACACCTTTAAGACATTGACAGGTTGTACATTGTCAAGGAGAATGATTAATCTCTGGTAAGTAAACAAGGAGATGCCAATAAAGCTATATTGAAGGAAAAAAAAACTAGACATGGGAGATTTGCAGTCAAACGCAAATTCATAATGTCCCCTAGGACAGTCAGAAAATGACAAAGAACATAAGGGAAATGTGGTTGGAAAGAATCAGATGTTGTAAAGGCAGCTACTAAATGTTTAATAGAATCAAATATTTACACAAAATCACGCAGGTAAACAACTCTTCTAAAACCAATCATGTTCGAGCTACCCATCATAGGCAGGTTGGTCATCGCTATAGTAGGCATGATGACTTCACAAGGGAACAAAACCTTCTTGTGGCCAAACACTTACACAGTTAAATCCATGCTCAGTCACCATCTCCTGTACTTAGACATTAATGTCACCATTCTACTCAATAATTTCATGAAATTGTGTTAGAAATTCTTTAGAAAATCACTATGGGAAGTCATAGGATTAGACCATTTTTTATGACTATTTCTTTTATATTTTTTTCTATAATGAAAAAATGTACTTTACTACAAGTATATGATGCATTAATAGGTGTAATGAAAATTCCATTATTTATTATTTTGGACCAAAATTTTGGTTTTTCTAATAAAATGCTTCCTCTAACCATATAAATAATAAATGCATGTCCTAGCATTTTATTTAAAATGATCAGCAGATCGCTTAAACAGCTACCAATAGAAAAATGAAAAACTAGGCGAGTTTAGAACCAAAAATGCTATTAACACAACAAAAACATGACAGTACAAAAAACCATACAGATGTTAACGAAACAAAGACAACAAAATCATGGCCAATTGACTCGCATCCCAGAGGAACACAAGTCCATGTTCAACCCTAAGCACCAGTTGATATGAGCCCAACGCTAAGAGCAGTATAATTGTGATCCTACGGGATTAGTCCCCAACCTTCAG
Organism: Pinus taeda; assembly: GCA_000404065.3. Classification (NCBI taxonomy): domain Eukaryota; kingdom Viridiplantae; phylum Streptophyta; class Pinopsida; order Pinales; family Pinaceae; genus Pinus; species Pinus taeda. Next base: position 4,555 of record APFE030917161.1, on the reverse strand, counting down.
TAAGTAAGTTCAAGATCATGAACTATTGGTTCCCAGCCATTATTCCCTGGTTTAAGTTTCAGGGGCTTCTTAGTTATATACTTGTGATTTTAATATACTTCACCTTTATTTGAATAAGGCATGGGACATCTATTCTCCTAGTCTAGTGTGTTATTAAAATGAATAGTTCACTCCATTGCATGGGTTTTTCCTTTGAATTAGGATTAGACTTAGATTGTGGATCATTCTATCCAAATTATCTAGAATCTATAGTTCTGCAGGGAAAGGCCAAGGAATCAAATATGGGTAAATATTCAATAAACATATATATCGTTCTAATGATATTAGGTGTCTTTGAGGTAGGTGAGCATTATGCCAATCTATAGTGCTCAAAATAAAGAGATGATTTAAGATTAGTTATAATCTTCATCAACCACAGGTCCTTAAACTATAAGTTCTCATTTATATAGAATGTAAGGGTGAACATAACTAAAATAACATTGAGCGCAAGCCATCTATGAATTGAAAATACATCAACAAATAGGCTCTAGATGGCCTCTAGCATCCAAAAAAAATATCGTGAAAAAATATTGGTTTGGAGCTTTACACTTTGAATCTAGGATACAAGGCCATGCTTGTTCCAAACAGATTTTAGGATATGAAATGGAAGTGGAAACCATTATGGAATATCTAATATCCTCTAAAATATGAGATATTTATATCGTTTCCTATCATAGACAAAGCACTCACATGGGTTATCCTTCAAAATAAGCAACAAACATTGTCTGGGTAGACTTCCCTTGTGCAAAGAATCTCTTGAAACTATTGCTCACCTTTCAATTACTTTCTCTTATGCAAGGTCTATGTGCACTAAAATGGGCCTTTTCTCTAGAACAAAGGGTAGCTAGAGAGGGGCTTTTGTATAGGATTGTTTCACAAAATGGAAAAAAAAAAAATGTTGTAAAGGAATTTAAAGCCTTGGAAATAATACTAGCCTTAAGGCATATGGCTGGTCAGGGATGCTGCAATTTTTGAAGAGAGACTCATGTTCCTTTTCAATGTGAATTTCAAGCCAAATATATTTTCTAGTGCCTCAAAATTATCTCCAAAATCTCTCCACAAAGGATTTTATCACATGATTCTATTTCCAAGATTGATATTTGGGGTCTCTTTGATGGAGCTAGCAAAGGCACCCGACCTTGATATGGGGCAGGTAGCCTTCTATTTTTGAATGCTTCCATTATATCAATTTCAAATTAGGTTTTATAGGGGGTTCAAATAAATTCAATGAACTATTAGCTATGAAAATTTCTCTAAAAATTGTTGCAAGCAAGGAGTGTCAAACTTTTAGGTGTATGGGGATAATATAGTGGTCATTAATTGAATAAAATGAATCTATAAAATGGAGAAATTGGTACTTAGTCCTATATAAGATGAGAGAAAAAAATATGTTTTTGTGTTTAATAAATTTCCTTATCCATGTCTACAAAGAACATAACTGTGAAGCAAACTCTTTATCAAAGAAGGACTCCAGTTGGTAGTTGGTTCATGCATATGAAAAGAATCAAAGGATGGGACAGTGGTATAGGAATCCACCATTGCTTTTTTTTTTATTGAGGAGATGTTATCAAGTGTAGGGTTTTAGCTTCCTGTCAGATCTGTCAAGATTTATCTTGTTGTTGTTGCGGGGTTACATGCCTGAAAAGGCCTTGTTTGACCCTTTTTTAGTTATATTGATAGAAGAACTTTGCATTTCTAGAATTATGATGTAATTTTTGTTTGAATTAAATTTTGTATCTCGAAGGGTTGTTATGTTTGGATTATGGGTGAGGGAAAAATACCCTCATTTTTTAGATCCAGTCAGTGGCAAATAAGGGATTAGTCTTTGTTAATGCTCTTTTTCAGCTACATCTTGTAGATATATCATGCAATGCCAATGACATCTCCAAAAAGTATCTCTTCATATTGAATAGTATATACAACTCAAATGTAAGTGAAGTATGTTTAGTGGATGAACACTTTAATATCACGCCATCATCCTCCCTCTATTTCAATTGTTTTCAAAAATAGTAGGCTCATTTGTTTTAAATCATTACTATGGTATACCATTGGCCCTCCCTCTCTGTTTCAGCTTTTTCAAGAGCTATGGGCCAATATTTCTTGTGTTTAGATTGGCCCTAGCCGAGTTGGAGAGGCATATTCATTGCATGTGTTGAGGTGTAATTTCTCTACGAATAGGCCAAAATATCTTGTGTGTATTGCAGCACAACCCTGGAACAACTATGATATAACGGGCAAGTTGTAGCGCAGGAGTAGAGGGCATCTAGAGGAGGATTTGCATAGGCATTTGAGGATTATTAAGCCAAGTTGGGGAAACACTGTAGCAATTACAGGAATCCCTAGAGAGAGCCGAAAACCATAGAAGATATTGTGCATAGGGCCAAGTATTTGAGCATGGATGATGACCTCCTAGAGAGGTATGTTATATGTCTTTCAGGTTGATGTTTTGCTAGGGATTGTAGGTATGGTTTTGGAAAGTTATGAAGTAGCCTAAGTACAGTGGTTAGAGGACTATTAGTGGTTTTTTGGGTAGCCCAAAGTGTTGTGGACAAGTGGCATATTTGTCACAACAAGAAGGTTGTACATTCTATGCCCTAACAATTGACTTTTGGAGAAGGGCAGTCAAGAGGGATAGTTATTGGGCCCTAGTTTTGTGATTGATAATGGGCCAAATCAAAGATAAGAGGGTAGCTCCAAGCCCTAAATTTGGTCATCTTTGGAAAAATAGAGAGGAAAGAAGTGGACAATGGTTAAGACCCTAAGAGTTGGCACTCTTGGAGGAGGATTTACGTAGGTATTTTAGCACTGTTAGACTGAGTTGAGGCAGCATTGTAGGTGTTACAAAAAAACCTAGACAGGGTCGAAAACCTTAGAAGATATTGTGCACAAGGCCAAGTATTTGAGGGCATATGATGGTGTCCTAGAGAGGTATGTTGTATGTCTTTCATGTTGATGTTTTTCTAGGGATTGTAAGTCTAGTTATGAAAATTTCTGAAGCAGCCTAAGTATAGTAGTTGGATTGTTAGTGGTTGTTTGGGCAGCCCTAAGTGTTGTGGAAAAGTGGCAGATTTGTCACAACAAGAGGGTTGTTCATTTTATGCCATAAAAATTTCTTTTGGAGGAGTAAAGGGGTAGTTTAGGGGGATATTTATTGGGCCCTATTTTTTTGGTTGACAATGGGCTAATCGAAGATAAGAGGGAAACTCCAAGCCCTAAGTCTAGTTACCTTTGGAGAAGTAGAGAGGCAAGAAGTGGACAGTGGTTAAGACCCTAATAGTTGGCACTCTTGGAGGAAGAGGAGAGAAGTTAATGGGAAAACTTGTTTGGGCCAAAGTTTAGTCACTCTTGGAGTAGAAGGAGGGTTGATAGTGGCAAATTGTTGAGCTAGAGATGCACACTTTCTGAGGGAGCAGAAGTTGCATGATCAGCAGAAGAGGAAGCAAAGTACCTACCATATGTGTTAATGATACGTGGACTGAAAATACTATGGATGCACACTATGAGAAAGTCAAGTGTACTTTTTTCAGGGATAGATTGGTCATCATTTTTGTTGATACCAAGCCCCAGTTGTTGTCTTGTATCAAGGCCAATTGTAAGGGCCATAACCCCTAGTATGGGAGCCCTAAGATTGTTGTATTAAAGTTTGTAATATAACAAGTGTTGGGCTTGTCTTCTATACTATTTTATTCATTGTTATTTGTTATTCCACTATGCAAATTAGAATTGATGTGGCATTTGAGTGTGTTTGTGATCGTGACATTAGACTCAAACCAGATTCTTGAGTGCCATGGAAAAATCAACACTTCACCTATTTTATTGCAACTAAAGTGACCTAATTATCTACTCAAACACCATATTGGTACTCAATGCATTATAACACCTAAATCAATATTTGAGACAGACAAAATTAAACAAAAAATTCATCTCAAACAAATAGAGAAGCAAAATTGTTGACAATATTACCAAGTCAACAAAATAAAAAAATTGTAATCCTACATATAAGAACTACAGAACCACCACACAATAGAAATCATAGTCTTAATTTTTTGGCATTTTTGTAGAAGCTTTTAATGCTTTCCCTTGGAATGGAATCTAGATCCCTTCCAATATTCTTTAGGAGACTTCTTACTCTACGCTCAAAAGACAAGAAATATGCCTGATCCAGGAGGATATTGGTGGCCACCTGCCAAGTCCATCTGGACCCCCATCATTGTCTCTTTCAGCATTTTCAGTTTCCTTAATTATAGCACAACTTACTATTTTTAGCAGTTTTTCGGGTCTTGAACTTCCGGAGCCGTTTTGACCCTAAACGACGTTTTTTGGGGAATCCAGGGGCAACACGGGTCCATGGAACATGGACTGGTGTTGCCCGTTCCAACAATGATAGTGCTCGAATAGATCTTTCTAATGAGCTATTGTACGCGTCAAACGGAGATCATATGCTAAAGTTACGACCCCGGGAAGTTGATGTATCAACTTACCCCCAAACGGGGCCCACAATTTGGCGTTTTCATCT
>APFE030917147.1:12938-76826 GCA_000404065.3 Pinus taeda | reverse complement strand
AGTCAACCAGTGGATCTGGGCAGAAAAATCTAAGAAAAACAAATTCAAAAGGGAGAAACTGATAAAAAAGGGAAATTTTCTAAACTTTACCAGGGTATGCAGGCAACCTGTTTAACCAGGTGCATGCACGCTCTGTGTACACAGATACAGTGCGCACAAGTACGCACTGTGTCCAACTCAGAGGGTGCGTACTTCGGTAAAACAAAGAAAAACTAAGTTTTAATTTAACCCTAAGCTAAGCCACCCAAAAACACAGTCAAGCAACCAAAAAGCAAAAGAAACAAGACTCTTTTCAGATCAAAGTAACAATCAAAGGAAAAATCAAAACCATCAATGGATTCCCCAGCAGAGTCGCCAATTTGTCATGCAGAAAGAGTTATGTTTGCGGACAAACCTAACCTCCCTAGGAGTCTAAGACTCTCTAGTGACAAACAAACCAAACAAGAGCAATCCTTCTCTAAATACACGTTATTCTATGAGAGATCAAGTGTTCTTCGATCTTACCTTAGGTCCAACGCTTGTTGTAGCAGTCCAGCCTTGCTGATCCAGATGAGCTCCTCCTTCACTTTAAGACCTGCATACACTAACAAAGCAAACGATTACATAACACCTGAATATTCATCATAAAACAAAGCATATTCATCACATAGACCAAAGAGTACATGAAATAATTCATTAACAACAAATCATTGAGAAGAATGGACTTATTTGTATTAAGGAAACAAAAAAGGAACCATTACAACCTGAGCCTTGGTGTTGTGCAAGCTCCTCCCAGGGTCCAACAAGAGATTTCCTCTACTTTGACAAGCTCACCCACTCCCAATATGGCAACAAGAAAGGATGGTAATCTCTCCTCACAAGTTAACAATGGAAGTCCTAATTCCAGCAGCATTTACTCTTTGGAATGTTCAGCTTTCAACCTCCCCTCCTCTGGCCCAATGCCTATATTTATAGTGTTCTAGAGGAAGTTATTCAGTTCCAACATCAATGAGATACTCCCTCTTTTGGATGGGGTAGCTCCTCTCTTGATGGGATAAGTTCCTCTATCATAGGGGTGCATGAACCATCTGGAGGCGCTCAATACACGTCAAACACTCTTCTAGAAGGCTCTAGAAGTGACCACAAGTAACTTTTAGAGATGAAACTCGCGCCTTTTGACCTTTACAGGGGTACGCACCCAACCTTTAGCTTACAGAGCGTATAAATACGCAGGTACAGTGTGTTAGGAGTGCGTACACGCAGGCAAGGTAGAGAGAACCTGCGTACCCAAAGATAAACATGTTTTAAAGTGACTTTCTCTCTTTTTGAAGTTTGACATGAAGAGCAAAGGTTTGAGGCTTGACAAGGAGGACAACATGGCTATTTAACTGCAGATAACCATGGTGACAAATTTCAGTGTAACAGGGAAAGTGGTATTTTTGTGTTGCTTTATTTAGCTCTCTATAATCTACACAAAACCTCCACTTTCCATTCTTCTTTGGTACCACAACAAGTGGAGAGACCCATTTACTATCGGAGATAGGGTAGAAGAAGTTGACATCTAAAAGTTTTTGAAGTTCAGCTTTTACAACGTCTTTTAGATGAGGATTAAGTCTCCTTTGTGGTTGGCGAATAGTTCTCGCATCATTTTCTATGTAAATGTGGTGTGTACATAACTGGGGATCAATTCCTTTCATATCAGGGTAGTCCCATGCAAATTCTTCTTTATATTTCCTCAGTAGTTGGATGAGCTTCTCTTCTTGTTCGGAAGTTAGGTTGGAATTAATGTTTAAAGTCTTTCTTGCCTCAATTTCTACAATTTTTCTATTTGAAACAGAGGTAGTAGGTATTGTTTGATCGTGTGTATCTTTAAGAGGATCTTCTTCTAATTCATTATCAAATGCTGCTTCTATCATGTGACATTGTATGTTGGATCTGGGTTTAGCTTGGCTAATAAAATTATTAATGGCATCATCTTATATTTGGTATTTGAAATCAAGGGCCTCTTCTATGGTTAATGGAGATCTAATATTTTCGGTGAGGTATGATACAGGAAGCTTGTTAGTTTTTATTATTGTGACACTTGGCTGCATTGGAGGATATAAAGCTAGGTTCTTGATATTTCCCCTCTAGTTATCATCATATTGCCTTGTCGGTAGCCAATATAAGCATCAGGAGTTGCAAGCCAAGGTCTGCCTAAAATCAATGGATGTCCATCAAGTCGGTTTTTGGGGTTTATTATCAGAAAATTGGCCGGATACTCCTAGGAGTCAACGAATACCATGACATTATGTAGTGTGCCTTCTGGCCTAACCATAGATCGGTTAGCCAGTTCCAGTAAAGTAGAGGTCGGTTCTACTGATGTAATGCCCAGTTTTTGGCAAGTGGTGGTTGTTAAGATATTAATTACAGCTCCTAGATCAACTAAAGCATTTGAGAAGGTTTGACCATAGATTTGTACGGTTACTATTGGATTTCCTGGGTATTCATATTTAACGGGTGTTTCTTGTCCTGATAATAAGTCAGATAGAGTGCCAACTACTTGGACTTTTGGGTTATTTGTTATTTTCCTCCTTGGTTTCTTTATACATAGCTCTTTGATAGTCTTTGCATATATTGGGATGTCTTGAATGGCTTGGACGAGTGGGATTTTTATGTACAGATTTTTTAGTTCTCCCAGAATGTCAAAATCAAGATATTGTATAGGTCGAGGTATAATTAATCGTTCTGGGAATGGGGGAGAGGATGTGGTTGCTTGATTATGAATTTGTTGTCTGGTCACGTCCTCTTCTTGTGGAAGTTGTCCTATAGGTAACTGATTTTCAACTTGAGTTGTTTTATCTCCCTCTATTTCGATGATACGCCCAGATCTTAATTGAAGGTCATTACACTCCCTTAGATCGGTTCCTATTTCTGGTGTTTTAATTATTTGAGTAGATTAGACCGATCTGTTATTTGGATTAGGTTGGGTTGGGCTGGGAGCTATGGTCTTAAGTTAGACTGGGGGATTTGTTATAAGGCTGGTAGTGTAGGTTGAGGGAGCGGGATGGTTCCTACTGGTTGATTCATTGGTCTTTGCCAGTTTGTCTACTAGGCTTGACTCTGTGACGTAGGAGGGGTCCATTGTGTTAGATATACATTATTTTGCCAATATGGTGGGGTATAGGGAAAATTTGGCCAATTAAGTTGACTTGCTTGATTTGGCCATGGAGATGATGAAGGAAATGATTGTTGTGAGCAATTCGGGAAGGGAGGTTGATTTTTCCACATTGTATTATATTGTTGAGCATGATATTGTGGAGGCTGAAAAGAAGAAGCTGGGTCTAAAAACATACCTGATTGTCACGGCTGCCATTGATAGTGTTGATTGAGTAGATACACTGATTCTGGCTCTTCTTCTACTTCCTTGTATACCACTTTCAATCCAGGAAGTGAGGGACAACTTTCTCTAGAGTGGTCTTTTGTACAAATGGCGCAAACTTGGACTGCATCTAATGGACACTCCTTATGGCTACGTTTCTTTCTGCATCTGGGACAGAACATTGCCAAATTATATTCTGCCTCTTCTTGCTTTTGTTTGGCCTGCATAATATCAAGTTGTGTTTTTAGTGTCCCCAATATGTCAGTTTTAAAATTTTCTCATAAATTTCCAATTTCTGCACGAGTTACTCCTTCTGCCGAAATTCTGTTATCTCTTACAAACCGATCATGCTCTGCTAGTTTTAGACTTGTGCTACCTCTCGAGCTCCTGATACATAGATTAATAATGTCAGCAAAATTTTCCTGATAAATATCTCCTTTTCCCATAATATTTAGTGTTTCAGTCCATTGTTCCTTCATTTCCCTAATTAATGTTGTTTTTAATACATTATCAAGTAAGGGTAATGATGCATAAGGAGATCTTTGAAGATTATACTGGAAACGTTCAACATACTGTTCTAATGTTTCATTTGGTCTACCTACCATCTGAAATATTTCATCTTTTAACTCTCTAGACCTGCAATAATCATAATATTTTTTTAGAAAAGACTTTCATTTGATCCCAGTTATTTATAACACCACCACCCAATCCCATAAACCATCTTAAAGCAGCCCCTTATAATGTACATGGAAATAATTTTAGTTTTTGGGGATCGGTGGTATAATCATATCCTCTACACTGCACATCGAATTCAAATAGGAATGCATCTAGATCTTCTGATGTAAGGCCATGGAATGTAGGGATATGCTGAATAGGAATTGCTTTCATAGGTGCATTAGCTACAGTATCCACAACAGGGTATTGTAGTGTAGAGGTTTGGGTATTTGGCTGGTTCTGGGCTATTTGGTCAAATATATGCCAATAACCTTCTGGGATATCTAGGAGGGTATTCCTAGGTTGTCAAGGGGGAATGGCTCTAACGGGAATGGCCTTGACAACACTTACTTTATCTAGGATGATGAGAGTGCCTAATGTCTAGGGGGTTTAGGTTCTTGAGTTTCTTCAACTTCGTTATAAATGATTTTTGCAGCACTTCCCTTATCTGGGCTGCTTAATGGCTGAATTACCCCAAGAGGAGATCTTGGTTCTTTAGTCTCTCCTGTCTCTCCTATTCCTTCACATAGGTTGCTAAGATTCCCTTCTTGCAATGATTTTGGGCTAGAATTTTCAATTTCTTGAAAATATTGCTCTTCGGTTTGACTATGTACCTTAGCAAAGGCTACAGATGGTGATCCTGTGGCTTGAAGGGAACTAGTAGGTTGTCTAGAAGTAACTTTTCTAGGTCCTACTAAAGGCTGAGATTCTGCTTTCTTTAGGATTTCATCTATAAAGGTCGATTGGCCAAGGGTCACCGGCCCCTTAGCTTTATCAGGCTTGGGTAGAGGTTTGGGATTCTTTTCTGGCTTTTTTTGCTTAGCCATGAACATAAATCAACTGTTAGGTTCTACCCAAACAAAACAAAAACAAATTTGCAGGAAAGTGAGCAGGGGAACAGGGCTATTATATACTCCACACGCAGGTTCTTACCTTCCGTTTTTAAAACCGAATTCATTCCTAATAGGCTCTTACACTACTCTGAAAAGAGACAAATGGCTACACTCTTCCCTGACAATGGTGCCAAAATATCGAGCCGTAAAAAGGTCTTTTTCACCTCTAATTACCTTACATTAACTTGTCAATCTAGGAACGATTTTTTATCTGAAAGAGTGTACTCAGTTTGAGGCTGTCATTTGTCAGAGTAATGCTAGTAGCATAGTGCTCAAAATACAAGGGTAAACCAATGCTTAAAACAAGATCTACTTACAACAAAGCACTTTAAGGCTTAAATCATGCATTCAGAAAACTAAGCAATTTATCAATCAAGGGTCCAGTAACAGTAACTCATCCCTTTGTAAACTGATGTAACTAAAGATAATCAAGGAACATATCATTAACCTGGGAGCTAGACAACAAATGTCAACGCCCACTACAGTTTTAGATCGTTCTGCACACCAAAGCAATGATAACACAAATAACAGGAAATGGAACAATAACTAGGAAATGGAATAGAAACTAAGAAATGGAACAACAACTAGAAAATGTAACAACAACTAATTCTGATAAACAACAACACCTTAATCTACAGAAATGAGTGCAACAATCGTATCCTACAGAAATCAGATAGCAATCTTTACTCTAAGAATAAGTCGGACAGCACACGAAAATAGAACGGAAACTGATTAGCAATGAAATATAGAACAACACTTAGAGCCAAATGTAAATGCACAATAAACCAAGATGAATAACACACACGACACACCTTAGTATTGAGAAAAACAATAATCTGATTTCGATACCACAGATATCAATCTTAGTTATAAAGAATAATGATTAAATGTAAACAATCAAATGTAAAACATCGATGAATACAGTAATACCAATTTATGAATGTTACAACACGGTTACTCTGTAATTGAACAGTGATAGCATTCTGTAAAGACCAACAATATTATATTAATGATTAAAGGAACAACAATGCGTTATAGAGTCAGAATGAATAATACAACATTCCTGTCACAAAGAAAGATATTACTCAGTTGAAAATAAATCGAATATAACAGAACCATGGTGTAAAATAACAAAACATATCATATTACCAAACAAAGCTGATAATGAAAACCATGCATGAACTAAAGATAATGGTACGGGAGCAAGTGTTCCACCAGGGTTGGGCCCTTAGCCTCCAGTGACACACCGCTTGAGATTATTCCAGGATCAAAGATGGAACGACAACCAGATTTATATTAAAGCATTAAAATAGAGTTAGAGCGGATCACTTCTCAATGAGAGTCGATGATCAAAGTTTCAAATATAGAGAAAAGTTACATAGAAAATAATAGCAGATCATCCCCCGGGCTAGCAGTGTTGCCCCTTTTTATAACAACTAAAGCGGAGATATCAATGATGCAAAAATAGTTAAGGCGGTGATCCCTCAGGATCAAAGGATCCTAAGGGATTTGCCAAGATTCTAATCATTTGTTCTCTTGTGTCGAATTGATATCTCCTTTTCCTTTCCTTGGCTGATATGCTTTAAATTGGATTGCCTTGTTTGCATGTGGTTCCCCGCCAAAAGGGATAGCTGTTAACTTGGCCCTGTCTTTTTCTTTGGAACAACAATCCTTCGTTTTTCCCTTTTCCTGCATAATAAATGGCAATTATTAGTGTTTTTGTGTTGCGTATAAATCCCATAGATTTTGTCATGATTTCTTATTATCTACCTAGCTCATGATGCAAAGAGGTTATGAGTTTTAAAGAAAAGATGACAAAATAATCAATAAAAACATACCTTCTTCAGTACTCCACAATATGGTTAACCTTGTATCATAGGGAGCATAGAAAGATATAGAGGAAGCTTCAAGCGTCTCATATATCGAGAACAATCATGCCACTCCTCTCATTATAATTGAATACAAAAAATACACAACCTCTCATTATTAGTGATGATACACCTAACATTATATAGTAAAAACATTTATTATTCAAGGAAATAGGTATACAAGAAACACCTTGAGCTCGATTTAGAGTATAAGGAGTTAAATGCTCAAGGGTATTCACACCGCTAACTAGTCAACAAGTAGATAAGAGGAGGCGACCACTCTTTTTATGTGTTCTATCAATTAATCCTAGGTAGAAAATACCAAGTTGAGTCACTCAATATCTCAACGAACAAATACAAGAGAAGAATCTCAGGGAGGATTCCCTTAATGTAGGAACGATATTCTCCCTCTAAAGGGTGTTTTCTCATCCCCAAGGCAAGCATTTGATGAGAGTGAGGGTTTCTCCTAAGACCTCTAAATTGAAGTAAACAACAATATACTTGATGGGTCCTGAACTAGAATGTTGGGAACACTCCCCCATTCACCATTTACTATTGGGTTTTTCTATTGCTACTTCCCTTTGTGCTTATGCTCCCTTCCTTTCCATTATCAGTAGAAGCACTAGATTCGATTGATTCTGGGGAAGAAGGCTGGGAGAAAGAAATCTTGATGTATGCACAAGAAATCTTATCTATTCCGACATTTTTCCCCACGTACATCGTGTAGGGAATTCTCAAACGATTGTGGAAGCTCCTTACTTAGTTGTTGTTAACCAACATAGGAACACCTTTTTCTATTCGTAACCGCCTTCCACTCCCTCTTTTTATTCCCCCCCCCCACATCATCTCTTGTGTGTTGACTTTCAACGCATCCCATGAGAATGAGTCGCTGACTACCCTTACATATTTTAATATCTACACTATCATACCAATTATTTTTCCAAGGAGCTGGGTGGGGAAATAAATAAAATCACCTAGGTTAAACACTTTCATAAGTAACTCCTCCACCTCATTCTTTGGATCCATGTCCACTCATCCAACTTAGCCATATTTTATAGTTTCCATATTATTACATGAATTACAAATCATAGTGACATTTACAAGAGGGGTTAGAAAAAAGGGTTGTTACAAACCCCACCCTGAGAGGAACACTATCTTTGGTGTTTTATGCATGACCACACACTATTTAAAGGAGCTTTGTATACACAACCCTTCCACATTTAGATTTTCAATTGCTTGATCAATAAACAAAAATGGGTGAGACATCCTAATTTGATCAACCTTTTCTCAAGTGGCTATGTCTAGATCACGATGCTTTCAATGCACCTCATCCCATTTAATTTGTTATTGTCAAAGATGCTTCCTCCCTCCAATGTCTAGCTACAATTTCCATTGCACTCAGTTCTTCTTTATAGAATAGCCTCAGAACATTGCTTCCTAGAACATGCTAATTTACCTTTGATGGAAATTGGCATTCCCATGACTCTTTAAAGCCAATTTATTTTCATGGTTTGACATCCCCTTCTCCCCTTCTCAGTCCATTGTAAATGTATGTCTTTTGGGGCTAGTGTCTTGTTAGTTGTAAATGTATGTTTGCAAATTTCACTCTTTAATAAAATCTCAGAGTCTGCACGTCTTCCTGCATATGTCATGAACGTATTAAGACTATTATTTTTATATTTATGATATTTTTGTGTCACTTACACTAATGCCTATGAACTAATGTGTTTTTTATGGTATGAATCTTGTCGAATGCATGGTGTTATGTTATTATGATCATTGTTATCTTGTGAACTATTTTGTAGGTTATCTAACGATTATCTTGTATTGCTCGTGTGTCTCTTTTAATATAAGTACTATTACATGATTCTAAGGGGATCACTCATTTCCTTTCAATGTGATCAAACCTTGAATATATTGCATTTGATACTTCACAAATTTTACACACTTGCTTTTACAAAATATATGTTTATATAATTCTATGTTTTTATCGTAGCCAAGGAATACCTTTGAAACCACCACTTTGGCAACCAATCATTTTCTAGTTGGGGATCCTACTCCAAACATTATGTGGTATAACTGAGACTTCACATTAGGAAGACCTCCTCCCCTGTTGGCAGCTTCCAACACTGTCAATAGGAGATAATTCACCATAGCTAACACTCCACCACAAAATAGGGTCGATTGAAGAAAAAAATGATTAGTGCAGAAATTAGACATATCAATGATGGATGAAGAAAATATACCAAAAACAAGTTCGGATGAATATTTTCATAAAACAATATAGATTATTAATAAATATCACCTTAGGACAAAAAATAATAAGGCTCCATGTCATCTATGATATGGAAACCAACCATAATAAAACACTTCAAAGTCTTTGGTAGCAAATGATACATCAAGAATAAAAATGGAAAACTAAGAAATTTTGAAGCTAGGGATGATGAAGGAATACTTTTAGGATATTTTACGATAATCAAGCACTACAAATGCTATAATAAGAGGCCTTGTAAAATAGTTGACTCCATTGATTTTAAGGTGGATGAGGAGTTACAAGTCAAAACTAGTAGCTAACATTTATCAGTCTGCCTAGTAAAGGCATTAGTGAAGATGAATTAGATGAGGCTAAAGAATTAAGAGAAGAGAAAGAAGAGTAGGTAAAATTCCCTCACCCAAAAAATTCTCAAGGTACATACAAAAGAATTATCCTACAAACCAAATTGTTAGAATAAGGAAGTTGGAGTTAAAACTCAAAGAATATTAATGAATACCGATATTCAAGCACATATTGCTATGTTATCGATGATTGAACCAAAATTATTTTTAGGAAAGCCAAGATGAGCATTGGGTAAGGGTCATGAATGATGAGATGGATCAAATTGAGAAAAAGCAAATTTGGTAGTTGGTTCTAAGACCAGTAGATAAAATTTCCATTAATACAAAGTGCGTCTTTAGGAGCAAATAAGATGATAATGGACAAGAGGTCAGAAGCAATTCCATATTAGCATGGAAAGGTTGTGCACAAGTTGATAGAATAGATTTTGAATAGACCTTTTTCCCTATAGCAATATTAGAGCTAATAAGGATGTTCTTATCATTCCCAAATCACAAAACTTCCTAATTATATTAGATAGATGTGAAATAAGGTTTATTTAATGGAGATCTTGAAGAATAGGTTTACATAGAAAAACATGAATTTTTTCATCAGTCAAAATATTGAGGAAGTGTGCACATTGAAAAGGGAACTATATAGAAGTATACACACAACTAGGACATGTATACTAGATTTTATAAATATCTCCAACAACAAGGATACAAAACATGAGTAGCTAACAATAACCTATATCTCAAATTTTAGAATCATAATATTTTGATTATTGTTATTTACATTGATCACATCTTTTTTGGTAGTGATGTAGATTTAATCAGTTAAAAATTTGCTACATATATGGAAATTTAATTTGAGATGTCCATGCTTGGGGAACTCTCATTTTTTCTTGGATTAGAGAAAAATATATTGGAGAAATGTATGTTCATATCCAAAAGAAAGTATCTCAAATAAATGCTAAATAAATTTTGGATCCAAGGATGTTCCCTTGTTAGTACCCCTATGGTTACTATATGTAAGCCTAGTAAAGAGGATGAGTCACTAAAGGTAAACAAAACAATGTATAGATCAATAACTGATACCATATTGTATCTAATAACCTCATGACTAGATACTTTGAAAGGTATTAGTGTAGTGGAATTGATTCGTTAATGAAAAAGGTATTATATACTATGTGTGAATTCGCTTATGTTACTTAGTTCAACGGATCGAAAAGATTGTGAATAACATAGAAACATAAACAACTTGAAAACACATTCAAAAACATCAACACAACCAAATTTAATAAAGGAATCCACCAGAGTTTCTGGCTACGTCTCCTAGTCCTTTCGCTTCCAGTGCTAACCTCTTTATTTTGTCTTCAAATTGTTGTTACAAGTATGAGCTCAAAAACAGAGTCTCAAACAAGAAAATGGACATCACCACTCCATTCAGCTTGAAACTTCAAGTCAAACGAGTATAAAATCAACCATATTTGGCATTGTGACCTCCAAAACCCCTGGAATGGTCCAAAACCACCTTTGCCCCTACAAAACCACCCTCTGTTTGGAAAAAACCACCTTGCCCTACATAAAACCACCTCAGACTACGCACTGGTGGTAGGGAGGGTTCGACACCTGCAATGGTTTATTAAAAAATTCGTGGCTTGGTTAACCAAGTCCCACTCTTTAGCATGTTGGTTCTGTTTTGGTGATATGGTATTGATATACCATATGTAGTTGCAATCTGCGGTGAATGTGGGATAATGTGATAACATAAAATCAAAGGATCGACGGTCATGGGGTTGACCCCCACTGTTCAACCTTTATCCTGTAGAGATCCCGACACCAAAATAAATACAAGTTTATCATATCCATTACCAAGTCCCATCCCATCCAACGGCTATCGCATCACCCTTTCGCCAACTATCTTAGCCGATCTTCACCATCGACCAATCTTGCGTGATCCAATGGCTATCGTGCAATCTCACATGAATTATTGCATGACCGATATCAAATCGAGAGCGCGCGAGAAAAGTGGTTTTCTCATGCTACGTGTTGCCTGCTAAGGTTAATTACATGAAATTGAGGAATATCATTTACTCTTTTATAAGCGTGCAAGATACTGCTTACCACTTATGAATACTACTCCTCTGTTCTGCTGATCTCTCCATTTCTTAACTTTATTTTGTGTGAATTAATCCTATCCGTCTATCTTCCTCACTCTCGTTCATTGATCTGACTCATCCAGCGACTGTGTTTTGCTACTCTGGTACCACTTTCATCTGCATTTGAAGACTTTGATCCGGAAGCAAAACTGAATCCATTTTGGATCACTCCTCCCCACTAGAAGCTTTTGGTCCACCAAAAGTTGCTTTTAGCTATCAAGTAAGTGAGGATAAGGTTCCCTCACTTTTCGAATCTCTATCCATCGCTTTACTTGGATTTTTACCTTTGAGTCGAACTTGAAGATACTCAACATTTCCTCATTGCAATGTCCTTATCCTCCTGTTAAGAACTGTGTCCTCCTATAGCTCATTGAGATATTCAGGCAAAATATCTTCAATGGAGGGTAGTTGACCTTGCTCTTGGGGATATTCAATTAATGAGGGCTCATACAATTGCAAGTTCTAAAAATTTACAACACAATAGATTTGCATGTAAGTTGGTAGATCTAGGCGGAAAGCATTTTCGCCAATTTTGTCAAGTATTTTGAAAGAACCATATCTAATTGGTTTCAACTTTTTACCTTCCCCTTGCAGTCTTTCTTTACTGATGTATAACCAAACTTGATCACCAACTTGAAAACTATGCTCAACTTGATGCTTCTCATGTCGCACCTTATACTTTGCTTAGCTTCTTTCCAATTGTTCCTATACTGCCTGGTGAATTTCCTAGATTTGTTCAATGAACATGGTTGTTTTGTCCATATCACTATTTCCATAAACTACTATGTCTTTACCAAAGACAAAATCCAAGGGAGACTTTGGTACAAAACCAAAACAAGTCTAAAAAGGATATCTCTCAGTAGAAGAATGTTTTGCATGGTTTTAAGCATGTTGCACATAACACAAATGCTCATCCCAAAGTTTGGGATGCTTGCTGAAATATCCTTGAAGCAACTATATCATTGTTATGTTGACCACTTCTATCTGACCATCTGTTTGCGAATGAAATTCCATGCTCTTCTTTAACTTTGTGTCCATTAACTCCCATAGACTTGACCAAAATTTCCTGGCAAATTGAGAATCTTGATTGGATACAATAGAAGTGGGTAACGCAAAATGAACCCGTACATTTTGAAAGAAAAACATTGTTGTTTGTTCAGTTGTGACCTATTTATTACATGGTGTCAAAATACACATCTTACTGAACCTATCCACAACTACATACAAATAATCATGGCTCTTTCTAGACATTGGAAATCCCCTGACAAAATCCATGGAAACACTTTCCCAAGGACAAGAAGGAATTAGAAGTGGAGTATACAAGCCTAATTTACTTGGCTTGCTTGTAGTACACATAGTACATCCTTTAATATATCTAGAAATCGTCTCATTCATTCGTGGCCAATAGCATAATCTTTGTAATTGTGTAACTGTTTTACTTACACAAAAATGACCTAATATGAGAAAAGTATGTGCTTCTCGAATTATATTAACTCTTTTAGTTTGTGTAATGCATAACTTTCCCAAATGATATAAGAGTTTGTCCTTTATGAAATAATCCAATTCTTCTACCAGGTTTCCATGACTTAAAGTTCCATATACATCCTTAAATTTTGTGCCTTGAGCATATTGTTCAATGTAACTTTCATGAATTACTGAATTATGCTTAAGTATTGTGGACGCATTTATAATTGGTCTTGATAAAATGTCTACAATCTTATTATGTATTCCCTTCTTATATCTGATAACAAGATGAAATTGTTGGAGAAAACGCATCCACCTGTAATGTCATAATTGTTGCAATTTAGTTTGAGTGTAAGTATTGTAGTGGTTGAGGATCTGTGTGTATGATTGTTTCTTTACCCATTGTGTAATGTTTCCACTTTTTAACACTCTAAACTAATGCATACAATTATTTATCATATGTAGGATAGTTAACTACTGCTGATGTGAATGTCTCAGAATGAAAGAATATAGGTTTTTTGTGCTGCATCAACACTGCCCCATGGCATATTGACTTGCATTTGACTCGATCTCAAATGGATTTTGAAGATCCGGCAGTGTTAGTACTGGCATTGTATTGATCATTTCTTTCAATGTGTCAAAGGATTTGTATTGTTTGCCTCCCCACTAAAACACATGTTTCAGACTTGTCAAAGCATGTAAAAGAGCTACAATCAAAGAAAAGTTAGCAATAAACTTTCTCAATTATTGTGTTGCCCCTAAAAAACTTCTAACTTCTGTAGTAGTATTTGGCTTAGGCTAATTCACAATGACTTTGACCTTAGAGGGATCTATCTTCAATTCACTAACCCCTACAATATAACCCAAATAATTCAAAGATGTTATGTGAAATTCACGTTTTGACAATTTTACATAGAGATTTTCTCTTTCCAAGACATCTAAAATCTGCTTTACATGCTCATCCCATGTTCTACTGAAAACAAGAACATCATATAAATATACTATTACAAAATCATCAATGAATGGTCTAAAAGCATCTTTAACTACTTGTGCTGCTTTGACAGAATCTACTACTTTTGCTTCATCAAAAGACTCTACATCTGCTAGATCTACTACTTTTGCTGTTGTTGGACTTGGATCTGCTGCTGATGGGTCTATATCTACTTCTGCTTCTTAAGCTGCGGAATACATTATTCATGACTCACATGAATGTAGCTGGAGCATTAGTTAAGCCAAAAGGCATAACCATCCATTCATCGAGTCCTTGCTTCATTTTGAAATAAGTCTTCCATACATCTTGTTCTGCAACTCTGATCTAATGGTAGCCGCTTCGCAAGTCCAATTTATAGAAGTAAACTTCATCTTTTAACTAATCTAACAAATCATTGATTTGAGGAAGAGGATAACGATTGATGCAGGAGCATGAAGGCCATTTTTCATTTGTAAATATGTGATAAAAGGGGGTGTGAAAATTTTTAATATTTTATAAATTAAATTGTTATTTTTAATAAAATAGGAGATAATTATGAAAAGTGAGGATTATGTACATATTCGTTTTCTAAATAAAAGGATATGAGAGAAACAGTTTAGGAGCAAAATTTGGGATTAGGATTTCTATGTATGGGATTAGTTGAGAAAATAAGGGGATGAGAGATTTTTCTAAATATTAATTTAGAAATTAGTTTCGTTAATTATGGGTGAGAGAGGATCCTTAGGGATTCAAGAGTGATTTTAGGATTTTGTTGAGAAGTTGAAGGGATTGAACTTAGAATAGTTCATTCTAAATTATTATAAATTATCAAGCCTCAAAGGCATTGAAGGGACAGAGAGAGTGAGAAAGTGTGAGATTGAGAGTAGGCTTGAACAACAAGGCTGTAAGCCTTCAGCAAGTTGTAATGGCCACGACTGTTGAATATGTGGCCACGAAGAAAGTTTGTAAGTAATTGTATGATAAGTGTGGTTTTTAAACATTGAGTGTTGATTTCTGAATTTGTTTCGCTGAGTTATGCACACTTATACTGGAAGTGTTTATGAACCAAAGACGTGTTGAAAGCATGATAAATTGTTACTGTGGAAAGATCGATGTATATTGAAATCGATTAAGCATTTTCTGAAGTGTTAAATTGGTGTTCGCTGTATGTAGAGCTGAATTTGTGAATGATGCCTTCGATAAGCCAATACCATTAATAATGGTTGTGTTCAATGCGTTGCGTGATGAGAATTGGGTTACAGGTCAAAAGTGCAGTGGAGAAGTTGGTCTTTTCTGGACGCTGAATAGCGTATCGGTTCATTTGCAATCGATTCTCAGAATTTTGTTAGGGAAGAAACAGCGTTTTGATAATACAGAAATGACATGCCAGAAGATAAGATTCAGAAATTGAAGGTGTGATCCAAAATTGAATAAAGATTGATGAAATAAATCTGAATTGACAGCTTGGACAGAAGTGTTGAAGACACAGTTGCCGGAGTATTTGTAAAGGTAAGCATGTTGATGCAACTCCTGTGGGCGATGTTATTTAAATGATTCGCTGAAGAAAACGTTAAATGCAATGTAGAAGTTGCAAGTGGAAACCGAATGCAGGTTTGAAAAGTCTTGCTAGTTGAATGCGTTAGTTGGGAAGTTTTAAGGGCGCACCTAAATATTGAGTTAAGAGGTGATAATATTTGGGAGCTTGGTTAAAGAAACAAACAAGTTTCAAGTTTTGCTTAAATTGTGATGTAGAGGTATTAAAACACTGGCGCATTTGTTTTATGACTTTTAAAAGCCCTATGAAATGGAGATAAGAAATAGTATTTATTGAATGAAAGATTGTGAATCGAATGGAAGTTCTGATGAAAAGTTGGGATGATTTGTATTAATCATGGCTTTATAACCATTGTGCTCTTAGAACATGCAGATGAGTGGAATTTGCCAAGAAGGGGATTTTCTCAACAAGTGATTGAATTGTATTTTTGATATGCTGTGTGAATTTGATTGCCTATGAATATGTGTGCTTATATGTAGGGAGAAAAAGATTATGGGTTTTGCAGGGTAGGCCTTGCATCATTTGGTATTAGAGCTAGAATGCTTTGTTGAAGATGTTTGTTTTTTTTGAGAACTAAAGTGTGATGAATGATTGAAAGGAAGATTAGATTTTTAAATTTGATATGCAAGCTACACAAATGCAATAAAGAAGATTGCAGAAGTGGAAAGAAGACAAGATCATGCAGGATCTTAAAGTTGAGATGATTTTTTGAATTGAAATTTATGATTGAAGTTTATGGTTGCAGAGAAGATGACGACAGTGAACCTGGCATTCAGATAAAGGCTGAATAAGGAGGACAATTGCAGTGTCCTGAAGAAGAAGGTGAGTTGAAGAGATAGCCTGAAGAGAGTAGAGAGAGTGCTTGAAAGGTTCCAGAGGCAGTGAACCAAGTATTTACCAAAAGACTGAGTGAGGAGAGCTTGGTGAGGTAAGTGGCAGCAAGAGAGGTTGTTGTTCCAGAGGCTAGTACAACTCATGGTGAGTGAGAAACTCATGGAGAAGATGATCATGGAGGATCAGAGAAGAGGTTCAGAAGAATGCCACAGAGATGAGATGACTACAGAAGTTAGAGAAAGAGAGATTGCAGTAATAAAGGTACAATTGCAGGTACTGGAAGAATGGCTGCAAGAGCAAAAAAACCAGAATAGAAAATGGATCTTTCCACTGAAGGGAAAGAGAGTGATTTGGCGACAATTGCAAAGGAGGTTGAGGCAAATTGTGATTGCCTTATTGAAAAAGGGACTTAGATTTCTTATGCCAAAGATGGAATTTGAAGATTCCATATGTAGATCTGATCAAAGGGAAGTGCTGAAGGAAGCAATCAAGACTAAAAATTCTTGCAGTTTTAAAACTAATAAGTTGTGTATGTTTGCAGGTACAACACAGGGAAATGAGCAAGCTTTAGAGTTTATTCAAGAAGAGTTGAATTTGAAGGATATTCAGATAGATGCTGAGATAGCAAGATCTCAGAAGGAAATGAAGACAGAGGAAGAAGAAAATGATAAGTACTCTCAAAAGGAAAGCAGTGATGCTTTTGTTGTTACAGTACAAGAGAAAATTCTTGTGGATGTTGAAGAAGAGAATCAGTCTGAAGCACAGATAAGGGAAGTAACAGCTGATACTGTTGAACATTTTGTGCAAACTGAAAGTTTATGTATGAATGCAGGTGATGATGATATGCTTCAGCAACGCTACAGAGAAATTGCATTGTTAGAATATTTGTTGATGAATTCAGAGTATGATAGAAAGGTTGCAGCATACGAAAGAGTTCAGTACAGTGAACAAGAGCCGAACGACATCTTGGAGACAGATGGAAAGAAGGTGAGACTAGCTGATAGTCTCATGGTGAACGCAAATTAGCATACTGATGTGCTGACAAAGGAGTTGGGAAGGAACTCAGAGCAGCATGCTGAAGTGTTGCCAGGGAAAGATGAGGAGAAAACTAGTGAAGATTTGCTGAGTCCTGAAGAAGGCTTGTAACTGCAGAGAGAAAACTTGGTGACTGATTGTGATTTTGATGCTGACAATATGATTGTGTTTATAGGTGATGTAGCAGACAATCCATCATTTGAGATTGTCTTGGAAGAAGAAGAACTGTTGCAGGTAGAGGATGAGACAGTCATGTCTCATATGCAGAAATTTGTTACCGTAGGTGACAAGAAAGATTTGGCTTGTCTGTATAGCCAAGAGAAGACTGGTGTATGAAATTTTGGAGCTGCTACAGTGACAGAGGATGAAGCTACAATGTTTGAAGAACTTGATTTGATTCCCAAAATCAATCATGAGGATGATGGACAATTTCTAAAGATTGTCAAAGGGGAAGATGGAGATTATGCTGGAGTTAATTTGCAGCATGTTGATGAAATTGTAGATGATGAGCAAAGGAATGTTGTATAGGGACAGGAAGTTTGGAAGGCCACAACATCCATAGTGACAACTAGAGCAACATGTGGGGTGACATTTATGGTGGCAGCTGAGGCAACACTCACAACAGCAATATCTATGGGGGCACTGAAGCCTTATGTTTTTTATTCTAACAATTATTTTTTGAGTACAGGTCTTATTGAAGACGCTGGAGAAAATTTGTTAGACAAAGAAATTGAACTGATGAGGCGGATGATGATGAAAGTATCCTGGAAGAGGCCAGCAATGGTAAAACAAAAGGAAAGCAGCAAAAGAAAGACAACAGAAGACTGTGAAAGCCTAGTCAGTGGAGCGATGCAGCATAAAGTGTGGAAACCTGGAGAAGAACATCAGAAAGTAGAAGTGACAAGTGGAAAGTTACAGCATAAGATATGGGATCCAGGCATACACAGATCTGAACACATGATTAGGGGACCATGATTAAATTTAAGGTTGGGTGTCTGATGCAGGAGCATCAAGGCCATTTTTCATTTGTAAATATGTGATAAAAGGGGGTGTGACAATTTTTAATATTTTATAAATTAAATTGTTATTTTTAATAAAATAGGAGATAATTATGAAAAGTGAGGATTATGTAAATATTCTTTTTCTAAATAAAAGGATATGAGAGAAACAGTTTAAGAGCAAAATTTGGTATAAGGATTTCTATGTACGGGATTAGTTGAGAAAATAAGGGGATGAGAGATTTTTCTAAATATTAATTTAGAAATTAGTTTCATTAATTATGAGAGAGGATCCTTAGGGATTCAAGAGTGATTTTAGGGTTTTGTTGAGAAGTTGAAGGGATTGAACTTAGAATAGTTCATTCTAAATTATTATAAATTATCAAGCCTCAAAGGCATTGAAGGGATAGAGAGAGTGAGAAAGTGTGAGATTGAGAGTAGGCTTGAACAACAAGGTTGTAAGCCTTCATCAAGTTGTAATGGCCACGACTGTTGAATATGTGGCCACCAAGAAAGTTTGTAAGTAATTGTATGATAAGTGTGGTTTTTAAACATTGAGTGTTGATTTATGAAATTGTTTTGTTGAGTTATGCGCACTTATATTGGAAGTGTTTACGAATCAAAGACGTGTTGAAAGCATGATAAATTGTTGCTGTGGAAAGATCGATGTATATCGAAATCGATTAAGCATTTGCTAAATTGTTAAATTGGTGTTTGTTGTATGTAGAGATGAATTTGTGAATGATGCCTTTGGTAAGCCATTACCATTAATAATGATTGTGTTCAATGCATTACGTGATGAGAATTGGGTTACACGTCAAAAGTGCAGTGGAGAAGTTGGTCTTTTCTGGACGCTGAATAGCGTGTCGGTTCATTTGCAATCGATTCTCAGAATTTTGCTGCGGAAGAAACAACATTTTGATAATACAAAAATGACATTCTAGAAGATAAGATTCAGAAATTGAAGGTGCAATCCAAAATTGAATAAAGATTGATGAAATAAATCTGAATTGACAGCATGGACAGAAGTGTTGAAGACACAGTTGCCAGAGTATTTGTAAAGGTAAGCATGTTGATGCAACTCCTGTGGGCGATGTTATTTAAATGATTTGCTGAAGAAAACGTTAAATGCGATGTAGAAGTTGCAAGTGGAAACCAGATGCAGGTTTGAAAAGTCTTGCTAGTTGAATGTGTTAGTTGGGGAGTTTTAAGGGCGCACCTAAATATTGAGTTAAGAGGTGATAAGATTTGGGAGCGTGGTTAATGAAACAAACAAGTTTCAAGTTTTGCTGAAATTGTGATGTAGAGGTATTAAGACACTGGCACATTGTTTTATGACTTTTAAAAGCCCTATGAAATGGAGATAAGAAATAGTATTTATTGAATGAAAGATTGTGAATTGAATGGAAGTTCTGATGAAAATTTGGGATGATTTGTATTAATCATGGTTTTATAACCATTGTGTTCTTAGAACATGCAGATGAGTGGAATTTGCCAAGAAGGGGATTTTCTCAACAAGTGATTGAATTGTATTTTTGATATGATGTGTGAATTTGATTGCCTATGAATGAGGTTTTTGATTTGGGTAAAAGTTGAGATGCGTGCTTATATCTAGGGAGAAAAAGATTCTGGGTTTTGTAGGGTAGGCCTTGCATCAACGATTCTTTATTGTGATTTTATTTATTGCTCTAAAATCAATGCACATTCTCCAAGAACTGTCTTTCTTTCACACTAACACAATAGGTGATCCGCATGGTGATGTGCTTGGTTGAATAAACCCTTGATCGAGCAACTCATGTACTTGCTTCTTTAGATCTTCATTCTCTAGAGCTGCTAACCTGTACATTCCAATGTGAGGTAGTGGAGTAGCATCTTGTTGTAAATAAATCTCATGTTCTATCTCTCGCTTGGGTGGAAGCCCTTTAGGCTCTTGAAATAGAATATCATAATCAAAAGAAAATTTAACTAGATGTACTTTCTGTTTAGGATTACAGCCTTGGAATGCATCAGATTTATCAATATCCTTTGCTTTTACAATCATAAGTAAAAATTGTTTACTTGAATTTACAATTCTTTTCACCTTTCATGAATTTATAAGGGAGAAATTATCTTTGAGTTTATGGGCCCTTACAATATATTCAGTTCCATCCTTAGTGAGTTGATACTTATTTTCAGTTCAATAAAAGATATCATTTCTATTGTACAAGTATGGACTTCCTAATACAATTCCACATATGTCCAATGGGACTATGTCTAACTCAACCTCATCTACAAACTTTGACCCAATAACAAAACAAATTTTACATTGTTTTGTAACTTGTAGCTTAGTTTTATCACACATCCAACCTAATGGATATGGATTTTTATGAGGTTTTGTTTCTAGAGCCAACTTCTTTACAATTTCTTCAGAAATCAAATTAACTTGTGACCCACTATCAAATAATGTATCAATTTTAGTATGCTTGGAAATGACTCTAATATGAAATAGCTCATTTCTCTTCCTGTCATCATTACCATTATCAACAGAATGCGAAGAAGTACTTTTAGATGTTTTAGAATCTTTACCTTTTATACCTATCGTTGTAATTGTTATCTCATCACCCAGAATCCGATCCTAAGTCCTTTTGAATAGCAGCATCATTCTTTCACTCTTTACTCCCAAACTTCTTAGGCTTCAATTCCGGATGCAATGACCATCAATGTGCCTCATCCTATCCTTCTTACAATGAATGCATGAAGTTTTATCCTTCTTCACAATGTTTTTTTTCTTCTCCTTCCATTTATGTTTCTTTTTTCCTTTATTCTTGCTCTCAATAGGTTTGGATGATTTCCCAACATCTTGGGTTACATTTTTACCTCTAACTTCTAGATGAGTTTCTTTAACTAATACAACATCTAAGCTAGTTGGATTAAACATAAGTATAGTATGCCTCAAATAACTATGAAGACCACCTATGTATTTCAACAATGTCTCTAGTGAGTCAAATGATATGCATAATGTTAAGTCTCTCTTACAAAATTCTTGAGTATAACTTTGAACACTTTGACCTTCTAATTGACATAATGTTTTCCAACTCATCATTACTTGTTGCATATAAGACAAAGGATAAAATTTCTTTTTAATAGCAGAAACGAATTAATTCCAAGTTGAAATGATTTTACCATGCTTTTTGAGATCTTCTTGTGTCTTGCCTTCCCACTCCAAGTTGAAGGCTAGCAAGCTGGATCTTCTTTCTTTCTGAAACAACTTTCTGCACCCTACAATATACTTCAGCTGGTCTTATCCAATTATCAATTTTTTTAGCGTTAAGTTCTCCATCATAAATTGGCAAATCAAATTTTACATCTAATTTGATCAAAGATGATTTCTTCTTCTTCTTCTTAGAAGGACTAGGTTTATGAGAAGAAGAGGATGATGATGATGATGATGGTGATGATGGAGGAGATGGTGGAGGAAGCATGCCCCCGTTTCCCTTATATTCTTGATCTCTAGGTGATGAAGTGCCTTCATCTTTGTTCTTCTTAAACTCGCGATACATCTCTTCCACCATTGCATGTATTTTCATGAAACTATCCAAGATTTGAGATTATGATCCAAGTGGAGTTTCATATACCATTCTTCTTTATGAAAAGACCCTAAAGACCTTTCCAATCTTTGGATTCGCCTCAACAAGTTCAGCTTCACCACGTCCAAGCCTTAACCTAGTAAGCATTCAAATCTCCACACATAGTTGTCAAACCTTAAAAACCTTGCTGCTCTGATACCACTTGATCCATTAATGAAAAAGGTATTATAGACTATGTGTGAATTCCCTTATGTTACATAGTGAAATGGATCGAAAAGATTGCGAATAACATAAACACATAAACAACTTGAAAACACATCAACACAACCAAATTTAATAAAGGAGTTCACTAGACTTTCAAGCTACGTCTCCTGGTCCTTTCACTTCCAATGCTAACCCCTTTATTTTGTCTTCAAATTGTTGTTAGAGGTATGAGCTCGAAAACAGAGTCTCAAATATGAAAATGGACATTGCCACTACTTTCAGCTCGAAATTTCAAGTCAAAAAAGTATAAACTTGACCATATTTGGCCAGTGTGACCTCTAGACCCCCTGGAATGGTCCAAAACCACCTTTGTCTCTGCAAAACCACCCTCTGTTTGGCAAAAACTACCTCAGCCTACATAAAACCACCTCGGACTACGTGTTGGTGGTAGGGCGTGTTCGGCACCTGTAATGGTTTATTAAAAATTGGTGGCTTGGTTAACAAAGTCCCACCCTTCGGCATGTTGGTTATGTTTTAGTGATATGCTATTGATATACCATATGTAGTTGCAATATGTGGTGAATGTGGGATAATGCGATAACATAAAATCAAAGGACTGACGGTATTGTGGTTGACCCCAACCATCTGGCCTTTTTCCTATGGAGATCCCGACACCAAAATAAATACAAGTTTATCATATCCATTACCAAGTCCCATCCGATCCAACGACTATCGCGTCACCCGTTCGCCAACTATCTTGGCCAATCTCCACCGTTGATCAATCCCACGTGATCTAATGGATATCATGTAATCTTGCGTGAATTCTTGCATGATCGATATCAGATCGAGAGAATGGCAGAAAAGTTGTTTTCTCATGCTACATGTCACTTGCTAAGGTTAATTGTGTGAAATTAAGGAATATCGTTTACCATTTTATAAGCGAGGGAGATACTATGTACACTACTCATAGGTTCTGCTAACATGTGGCTTAATCTGATCTCTTCATTTCTTAACTTTATTTTGTGCGACTTAATCCTAGTCATCTATCTCCCTCACTCTCGTTCGTTGATCTAACTGATCCAATGACTATGCTTTGTTGCTTTGATACCACTTTCATCTGCATTTGAAGACTTTGATCTGGAGGCAAAACTGAATCCATTTTGGATCAAGAAAGGTATCAACCAACCCCAAAACAAAGTCATCTCTTATCTTCGAGGAGGATTTTTAGATATTTAAGAGCCATAATAAACTACGGTCTATCGTATCCAAAGGATAAAAAAATTTCATTAACTACATTTACATATGTTGATTTGGTCGAAAGTGTGGATGATAAGAAAAACACAAGTGGTGGTGTTTTTTTATCTCACAAACAAGTTAGTGGCCTGGTTTAGTGAAAACAAAACTCCCATCTCTATATTTATTGTTGAATTCAAGTACAGAGTAGTTGTTACAAGTTGTACTTAGATTTTGTTGATGAGTCAAGAATTGTAAGACATAAAATTTATGTATGATAAGCCTATACCCAATTTTTGTGATATTAGAATCACCATTAGCATATCTAACAATAATTTTCTTCATTATAAGATAAATCATATTCCCATCATACCACTTTATTCGAGGAAAGGTAGCTGATTAGATTATGAAAGTAGAATATATCTCAAATTTCCACTATTGCTCCACTTGTCAACAAACTTTTGACATCAACATGAACAAATTCACTAAGTAGAAGTTTCACTCTCTATGAAACTACCTAGCAATTATATTCCTTTTTCTATATTGTAATTTGATGTGGGGTTTTTTTCCCAGGGTACGTTCCCTCTTTCGTATTCTTGTAGTTGTTCTATGTTACTCAAATGCATTCTAAAACGGGTACCTTTCATGGCTTCTTTCCAGGACCCATTCATTATGTTCTCTCTAGTCATTCTTTAAGCAGTATTTGAGATAACATATGGTTATTGTAATTTAGTTACACTAGTGAGTTGATTCATGTATGGAAACCTCATTATTATGATCAAGAGGTAACCTCACAAGTAAATTCATGACTTCTACTAATATCCACTCACACTAAATAGTTAATTGATGACTGCATAGCTAGGCAATAAGGACTAAGTTTTAGTTCATTTTCACATCTCTCTAGATTAACTATTAGGCTCACTACTATATTATTTTAGCCATGTAGAATATATTTGATTGAATTGTACTCTCATAATTCTCTTTCCTATGCATGAATAGAATTCATTAATTATTTTCTCGATCAATTTTATTTCTTCCTTCATTGGAAGTTTTTTTCATTGTTTTCTAGCTAGATCCAAGCTGTGTAAGATCAACTACAATTTCACACATAAAAATGTTACACTCTCTATTAAAATACAAACCATTTTTTATACACATGACACCATCAAAAACTTTATGCAGACATTTGAAAATGAAGGATGTGGGTATGGTGATGATAAACAAGTTAAATTGAAAAAGGATGAAGTTGAATATGATATTTCCAAAAATATGCTTCAAGTATATAATCCTCTCCTTTCCATTTTAAAAATATAGATTCCATTTGACATGAAAGGATAAACTCATTTTAACTTGAAATTTAATGATGTATTAATAGGTAGACCCGATAACTCCTTTTTTTCTCTCAAATATAGTAAATATTTGAGGAAAATGTCTATATTGTCAAATTTGATACTGACTGTACTCATTGAGTATAAATCAAGAGTTAGGATAAATATAACATAATTTTATAATTAGCATATATTTTTTATTGAATTAAAAAACCACCTTCTCATAATAGTGAAAAAGGAAACATGAGTTTTGATACATTCTGTGTAAAAGTGTAAAAAACAATTAAAGATTGGATTAAAATACCTCTTAAAATAATTTTATTGAAAAAATGTAGGAAAACTCATTTCATTATTTGAGTATAAAGGTTTAGAAGAATATAATTCTAATTTATAAGCTCAATAGAAACCTCATTAAAAAATAAATCTTACAAATAAGTTAACTAAAAAGACCTTCCATATCCTAATCAGATGCAAGAGGGAGGCAGGAGTATTCCATGTTAATGTACATGGAAATTAACATAACATAAAGGAAGCTTAGATTTAGTTAGATTTAGTGCTTGGATGTGGTGTACATTCACGTTAGCAGGTCATAAAGCACACTTAGCTTTAGTTAGTTTTAGTTCATGCATGTAGTTAAACTTAGCTGCTTTATGTATTGATTCATTCATCAATAGTGAAGATACAAAATTCATTATCTCTTACAATTTTTCTGAATTATTGCAAGTTTATGCAACTATTCTTCAACCATGTCCTTACCTGTGCATGCTCTAATAATTTAACATGGTAACCAAGAAACAAGGGGCCTAGAAAAGGTGGATTAACAACTTCTTGTAGGTTTGAAGATCAAAGCATTGGAAACTATTGGGAGATTGAAAGTGCCAGAATTGTTCATAGATTGGAAGTGCTGAAATTTTCACAAATTGTGTAAAAAACTATTAGATAATATAATTGGAGAAAGAATGGAATTCCAAGCTTCCAACATTCTTACTCCTTATAGTTACAAGGAATGGAAGTTGATTAGTTTGCTTCATCTTAGGAGCAAAGGTTCGTACCCAATGGTAATGGGAATTGAGACAAAATCAATGTTAGAGGATAAGAAGTTTGATTGGCATAACAAATCTAACATGGCTTATTGAATATTGTGTCTATAATTGTCTCATGGTATTCTTTATCAAATCATAGATATTGAATCACCACATGAAATAGAAACTTCATTGAAAGGATTATACGGTGATGAAGATGGTTTAGTTGAAAACCATTTGGATATAGAAATCTCGATCTATCATAGCATTCATAAAACCAGTGAAGACTTCTTCAACAATGTGGAAAAATATTCTAGAGGCAATGTTTCACATGAAGAATTTGCTTCTTCTATTGTTGACGAATTTATTGCAAATGAGAATTTTACCCGTACAATAATGAAGATGTTGCACACAATGAAATGTCTTCGTTTGATGGTGATGAATACTATACTACAGATGGAAAAATTCTTTTAAAAAACATAGAAGATGAATTTCATTCCTCTATTACTCATGATGTTGATGATGTCTCAATTTTCTAATGCCCCACATGCACCCTCGGCCACAAAGCCATGCATTCCCATGCATGCATCTAAGGCATATATAAATCCATGCTTGCATATGCATGCATCCCCAAAGATAGGCATGTCAATGCATGCATATACGGTAGATGAATTTGATCTTCAAATGCATGCTAAAGTTGTAGGGAATCCATATTATCATGCAACCATGAATAAGAAGAATCAGTCCTTGATCCAAACATGGGATTTGATACCTTTATTATAAAAATGAAGCTTATTCCTCTAGAACCATATATAGAGGAGTCCAATTCTGGCTATGTACTTAGTTTAGGATCTAACACCATTTGTTTATCAACAAATAAGTATGCTACCATTGCTTTATAACCAATAGAGGCCGAGTATAAAGGAGCAATCAATGTTTTCATTCAATCCATTTGGTTACAAAATTGTCTTTCCAAGCATGGTATCATTGTTCATCATCTAACTTTCATATGGTGCAACAATCAGAGTACGTTAAAGTTTTGCAAATATCTATTTTAGCGATAGCACACCAAACATATCAATATCCACATGTACTGCATACAAATATTGATTTGTGATGGGCTCATTGATCTATAGCATTGTCTTAGTCCTAAGTAGATTGTTGACATCTTCATCTAGAATTTAATTGAGTAGAAATTTGACCTTTCTGCGGGATCATCTTAGGGTGAAGGACACATTCGCCCACTAGTTGTCTTTTATTTTTGTTTTGCATTGTATTTTGAGGGGGAGCTTTATTCCCATCGGGTTTTCAATTTTTCCTCCTTCATGTATTATACATGGGTACATAAAATGGGCTTGTTTCCAAGACTCACTTGTTGGTGTACATGCGCATTAACAAAACATAAAGGAAAATTATATTTATTTACCTTTATTTCTTGCATGGAGTTAATATTAACTTAGCTACAGTATGTATTGATTCTCGCATCACTAGTGAAGATACAAAATTCACTCTCTTCGATCTTTTTTTCAATTCTTACATGTTTATGTATTTATTCTCCATCTAGGTCCTTACTTATACAACCTATAATTATTTAAAACATCAATTGACAAGTACCATTCAATCTCTTTAGATACTAATGCATTTTCATTGTGCCAATCTAAATGTTTTGGATGTTTGTTTCATCAATAATGTATTCATAAAGGTATGAATATTATACTATATCTCTTCCCACTTTTGCCAAATTGTTTTGGCCTTCATATGGTAACTTGTGCACTACCTAGTATCTTCAAACAATGAAGGAACTAATGAAGGATGAGATGTTGAAAGAGGTTATCCTGGATGTCATTTTGTAGATGACGACCTCTAAAATAAAAGTGTCGCTCTGTTGTTGTTGATATATGTAAATAAAAGTAGTTGCATCATCGATTGCTTGAATACAAATAATGGTGTTTTGAACTAATCTTGCAATGTATTTCATGGAAACATATATTGTAAATAGTCACGATAATTTAGTCTAGACCTTGCATTGAAATCCTTCATGTTTATCAGTTTTTGTTTAGGATTTACCACAGAAGGTTCACATGTTATGCATTCATATGTTATCTCATTATTTTAAGTTTTTTGCAAGTTCACACACTTTTCACATAGGGATAAATGTTGTGATTTCTCTGGAGTTCCATTGGTCATGAAGAAAAATGATTGAACTCACTTTAGGGTTCAAATTGTCATAGTATTTGTTCTACATTTTGGAGGGCTTTCTAGTATATATTTCAATGTAATTTGCTAGAAACTAGTAGGAATTTCTTGGAACCAAAAGTTTGAGTTGGAAAGTATCCACAATGCAAGTATCTGAGGGTTTTTCAGGGTGTTTAATCCATATATGTAGTCAAGAATTCATTTTAAAAAACTAATATTAAGATATGGCCAAAATAATTTCACTGAATTTCGACAAAAAATTCCAAAAATTAACAAGTTTTGCAACTCCATTCAAATTTGATTTAGTACCATGTTTTTTAACAAACATCATAATATATATATATATATATATATATATATATATATATATAATATATATATATATATAGTATATTAATTTTAAATATTATTTAAATGATAGCTAAAGTTTATATATTTATGATAATAAATACTACTACTTAGTCTAATAATAATAATAATAATAATAATAATAATAATATATTATTATATTATTATTATTATTATTATTTATTATTATTATTGATAACTCGTTGTGTGATTATAATTCATTATGGTTGATTATATTGTTTTTTGTTAATTATACTTGAATATGATTCATTTTCAACGGCCATAGTTGACTTTATCATATTTTAACATAAATAATTTAGGAAGTTAACTTGATGATTATGTCACATTATCACATTAAGATATTTATTTGCATATTTTATAATATTGAGACATGAAAATGATGAATTTAATATTATGGTACATTACAACATGAAGAAAAGGTTGACTTAAATATAAGGTTATATTGTGATGTTACAGTTCACTTACATATTATTTCAGGATACAACTTATGATATGGACTTGAATACCATATCACAATGTAATATTAAGAGGTTTAATTCAAAGTTATGTGATATTACAACATTAAGGTAGATCATAATATTATATCATGTTCCAATATTGAAAATTCAACTTCAGTACTATGTTACATTGTGACATTAATGACTTAATAATATGGCTTAATTTAATGTTATAAGGCGTTGAAACATTAAAAAAATATAATTATAACCAATGATTTTTCCCCGAGTCATTGATTAAAATTATTCATCTTATTTTCCTTTCCTAGCTTCTTAGATGACTATAGGATAAAATACCTATGTTACCTAAATAAAATATTTTATTGATTTTATATTTCTCTTAGAGGGTTCCCTACAAAGAAAGGGTACTCACATTGATCAAAGCTATGTTGTGAGTTCAAGGTATTATCTTCCTACACTGCCATTAGTAACTCTTAGTCCCTCATAATCACAATTTTTCCCTCCAAATTCCCTTCGTTTCCTCTTATGTATTCTGTGGTCCAATCCTAATCACGAGAATGAATAGTGGAGAGTAGTTTTGGACGTTGTTTCTTATGGATTTTTGTAGTTTTGTACTCTTTTCTCCTAGTTAACCTAAGGGTATTTCTTCTTCATTTGAATTTATAATTATAAGCCACTAAGAATTCGATTTGTTGATCCAAAAGGATTTGTGGAATTTCACTTAAATGTGCAAAGCTATCTCCCCAAAGGCACAGACTACATAACATTGGTTCATTTGAGGCAATCTAATGAGATCCTATAGAATTATACACTCTATTAGAGGCACCAGATGTTTAGTGAGACCTTCAATTTCACAGTGTTCTTTCTGAATTATAACAATGTGTTCCTATATGAAGTTATATTCTATTTAGTTATCAAGATAACCTCAATTAGGTTGATGTCTAAGACATTCCTCATACCTTTGGTTTGAACATCAATCCTTTGATATGGTTGGATATATCATTTCTTCTTTTGTGGAGAATTCTCTTAAGACTGATCCTCCACATTCTCCTATTTATACATATCCAAAATGTGTATCTCTATTGTTCCTACTAGGAAAGGGGGCATTCAAACCTTGGCTTCTCTCATCAATGGAAGGGGAAATATCTATCCTACCCCTACCACAAAAATGGCTAGTATAATAATTCCACTTGGGCCAACCCCTACCTTTAACTTGAGTGGGATAACCCAACCTAGGGATTTCCATGAAGTAAGTGATTTTATCACTGGGATGCCATCCATTGGTATTCGTAGAATATAGTATATTTTCAAGTATTTTCGCTCATTTGTTTTTAAGTGGGAATTTTTTATTTATGGGTTTTTCCATAGGATAAAATCCTTTTTAAGGATTTTTGGCTCAGATGGGTAGATTATTTTCACTCTCTACTAGTTCAAGTAGAAGTGTTTCATTTTTTTTTAGTTAGTAGGGTGGTAATGTTTTCCCCTCTTCTAAACTGCTAACATGGTTGGTTCCTTTTTAATATTTTTGGAATCCCATGCAAGATAATTTCACCCCATATGAGAATCTCGATAATAGAGTTTTCCATTCCTTTTCCTGTGGTAATAAAGGTTTTAATATGAACTCAGGCTTCATTACAGATAACCCCTAACAACTTGGTGCTAGTTAAAAACTAGGGTTTTCTTTTATGGGTTCTAACTAGCTAGGAGGTGATCCTTTTGGGAGTTGCAACCCTTTCTCTCAACCATGAAAATGATTTATAGCAACGATATATTTTACAAATATTTCAAAATTGACATATTAAATAGTGTGTTATATTTAAAACTAGCCCTTGGTCTCTACCAAACATCCTTTTAAAATTTTGAATTTTGAAGGAAAGTTTGGGGAGGACCTCGATAACCACATTAGTTCTTTTCATATATGTTGTTCCTTGAATCCCTTTTTAATTATTTAATCAAGTTGATGCACTTTCAACACACTCTTATGAGGGTTGCGACTAAGTTGTATATCGAGTTGAAGAGAGGTTTGTGATTAACATATTTAATCGTGATCTTTCTAAATGACGTTGAACTATCTATTTACTATTATGTTAGGACTGAATTATTGTACAATTTTAGATAGAATAAACATAATATTTTCTTTCATCATAGTCAATAGTGGTAAAGGAGGAAGTGAATGGTTGAGGCCCAAATCCCTCATGAGTTTGTATCACAATGGTACCTGAAGTAGTTGTTTCCATACATATTGAAGGATGTATTTATCTTGAGAGTGTACATTGAAGAGTGGGAAATATTTAGGGATAAAACAAAAACTAATTTACTCACAATCATGATTCATCTACGAGATCCTTTCTAACACACCACAACCTAGCACCAATTTGACTAAGTTGAACCTAGGGCCCCATGGTAATGGTGTTTTTGGGCGTGTTGTTCTGACCAATGAGAACTTGTTCATGACCCAATTAAAACATATGTCATTACATCTACGATTTAGTAGAAAAAATCAAGAATTGACCCCCTCAAGATTATTTCTTCATTAATGTAATTTGGTATTGTAATCTCAAAGGAAATAAAAAATTTAGAGGGAAGATGAAGAATGAGGGAAATAAGAATAATGTATATGGGAATGATAATGAAAATAAATCTGATATGAATATAGGTGGAAGAAAGAAGGAACAAAATTAAGAAAATATAATCCAAATAATGTAACACTTCCTCCCACAATAGCCTAAGATAGATTCTTAACATTCCCACAAGACATGTCATTAACATTGTATCATTGGGAGAATAACAACATACAGATGAAGCTACAAGCCTCTCATATCTTGAGAACAATCTTTCCACTGATCTCATTATAATTGCATACAAAAAAGGCACACCCTCTCATTATCAGTGATGATACACCCAACATTATATAGTAACAACGTTTATTATTCAAGGAAACAAGTATACAAGAAAAACTTAAGTATCTATGAATTACCTGAAAACTAAAAGGGGGACTTGAACTCTCCACCCAACAGTAAGCTAACCGCAATGCAACCTTTCTTGTAACTAACCACCCTAGAGCTAGATTTAGAATATGAGGAGTTAATGGTCAAGGGTATTCACACCACTAACTAGTTAACATGTAGCTAAGAGGAGATGGGCACTTTTCACTATCAATTGCTCCTAGGTAGAAAATACCAAGGTGACTCACTCAATATCTCAGTGAATAAGCACAAGAGCTCAACCAAAGATTGAGGAGGATTCCCTCAATCCAAGAACCTGATTATCCCTCTAAAGTGTGTTTTCTCAGCCTCGAGGAAAGCACTTGATGAGGGTGAGGGTTTCCCCCAATCCATCTCAATTGAAGTAGACACCAATACACTCGATGGATCAAGGAGTAGAATGCTGGGAATGCTCCCCCATTCCCCAATCAATGTAAGGTATTTCTATCACTACTTCCCTTTGTGCTTATGCTTCTATAATTTCCCTTATGACAACTAAATATTTTCCCCACTCACATGATGCAGGGAAATATCAAATGAATGTGGACACTCCTTACTCAGTCGTTGCTTGCAAACAAAGGAATGCATTTTTCTATTCATAATCACCTTCCACTGCCCATTTTATGTTTTCCTCCATCCTCTCTTGTGTTGACTTTCAACACGTCGCATGAGAATGAGGACAGTATGGGCACATCTTACTACTAAATAACCTTACATATTTTAATATCTAAACCATCAGACCAATTATTTTACCAAGGAGCTCAGTGGGGACATAAATGAAATCACCTAGGTTAAACACTTTCACAAGTAACTCCTCCTCTTCATTATTTGAATCCATTTCCACTCTTTGAGCTTAACCATATTTTACATTTTCCATATTATTACATGATGAGGTGATCAAATTTTAGCTCAAAAATGAAATTCCTAGAAAGTATTGAAACTCGTGTTATTTTGAAGTTCTCTTAATTTTGAATCCAACAACATTCATTTCACCTTAATCCAACACCGTATGCTCAAGTTATCATGTTTTGATCATTTACATGAACAACTAAAAAATGATTAGGTCCATTGGATGTGTGACGGTATAGTCAAGTTAGCACGCTAATTGTGTTGGTATGAATCAATTGTGTGCTGACACTTGACATGTTCTCGTTCACCAGTATTGGCTCATTTTTTATTAGTTAGTGAATGATTAAGTGGACCAATGGGAAGGTATCGCGTACTCGAATCACGGGCTACCGCGTGGCACCCCTAGGGTGTATCAAAATTCTGGTATGTTTGGCCAGAGTCCCAGTGGGACTCGAATCCCCGACCTCTTGATCAATAATGCATCAGCTTACCATTAGGCTCACGGTAGGTCTTATTATTATTATGGACAAAACCCATCTATAAAGTTTACAATCACACTTGTTTGGGAAAAGGGTTAGGCTGTCAGCCCTAGTTATGAGAACATCATATGACCATAGTGAAAAAGGCATGGGCCCTCAGAACACGCCCTGACCCCTACTCACCATACTTTTCATAAGACATCAATGGAAGGCATAGTGGAGAGGGGGCTAGGGTATAATCCAACCTGTGGTGACGATGCTCCCATATAATTGTAGCATAATTGGTAAGGTGTTGCCAAAGGAAGTTTGGGTTAAGGCCCTAGCCCATGAACATATGAGCCTGCATGGAAGTGTGGTCATGCGCTCGATAGAGGGCGCTTATGGAGGGGGCCAGCCCTTGGTTCTGTCATAACCATTTGAACTGGTGCATAGAGACAAGGAGCCTGGTGGGAATGGCAGGGTGTTGGCCCGACCCTTGGCCCTATGGGCACTACATGACCATGACCCTGATAGTTAAGGTGGTAAGTTGGCGGGGCTGGGCGTTAAGGCCTAGCCTGCGGCCACATGGCCTATATGCCCTAGATTTTTGCACACAGGGGTTATTGGGAAATTTAATTGTGCAACAAATTCCACTACCGAAGGGAAAAATTGTCACCTCCATAGTGGAAAATAAGGTGAATTTGTAGGATAGTTAGACTATTATTATGATTTGTAGGATGGATAACAACAAAAACTACATGGACAACTTGGAGACAATATCATTGCAATTTTTTGTCCTTTTGGAGCTCAAGAAGAGTCCAACTAGGGGTTTTTGGATGTTTTGGATCCAATGGTGACCTCTATTTGTTGATTTAAGAAACTCTAAAGGAAATTTTTATAGGTTCAAGTTCATGGGTGTTTGGATCAATCAGTGCTTTGGAGAAGTTCTTGAAGGTGTTTGAGCATGAAGAAGGATTTGTAGGAGTTTTCTTATCTCTAGAAGTTTACTGCAATAACAGTTACTTGCATAGTTCAAATCTTTTATACTCTTCTCACAATATATTATTGATGAAAGATTTATATTTGTCCTTCAATGTGGAATTGAAGTGTTTATATGCTCATATATGCTCATTTTCAATTGGAGTATAGGGTATTTGTAGGAGAGGCTTGTGTTTTTTATGTTTTCTTGATGAGTGTAGGTTATCATACAATTTTATGTGAGATTTATTTGTAAGAGAACATTTCCTTAAAGGGGAAATAGCCACATGTTTATCAACAAACTTTTATATACTCTTTTCTCCACTCAATATATGGAGCGGTAGAGCTACGTTGGGAGGCCCAGAGATGAAGCCCAACAGGGGTGAACTCCATCAAAAAGTCCTTTGTTTTACACTTCATGTATGCATGTATGACTTATGTGATGTTGTTTTTCTTACTATTAACTTTACATGTGAAAACTAACTCATAACATGAACAAATCTTTTGGAAAACATGTTTTGTATCACAGACCCATTTTTTTTCTTGCAAAGTGTCAGAAAATAGTATTTTTTTTTGGAGAAGAGGAAATTGGCAACCTCCTCCATTTTCAAATCAATTGGTATCAGAACCTCATTTGACTAAGTTGCAGGAATGGCCAAAAAGAGTCTCTAGGAACTAGAGGAGATGAATTTAGCTCTTCGTATGGAGAAAATTGAGTTAAGACGAATGTTAGAACTGGTTGAAGAGGATAAGAGGCATATGCACCTTTAGGTATGGCATGTGTTTGAGGAACATGTTGTTGAAAGTTCCACTCCTGTGATAGCAAAAGACATGTCCAAAATGAAACCAATATGTGGGGATCGTTCACACATTAGTTATGGACCATATGAGGGAGATGATGCATGTCCATTTTGGAAGCATCTCCAAGATTCTCACCATATGCCAGTTGGTAAAAGTGGATGGCTAGAGTCATCTACAATTTCTTTGTCATCATCACAAGCTGAAAAGATGAATGAAAATTTTGATGAGGTAA
Organism: Pinus taeda; assembly: GCA_000404065.3. NCBI lineage: Eukaryota > Viridiplantae > Streptophyta > Pinopsida > Pinales > Pinaceae > Pinus > Pinus taeda. Next base: position 41,726 of record APFE030917147.1, on the reverse strand, counting down.
TAATCACTTCAAGTACAATTCCTTATGTTTATGTTCATACCACCTCTTTTGCAACATTTGAGCAAGATACCAAAGGAATTGGTATTAAGCTGTTTTCTAGAATGGGTTATGAAGGAGGAGGCCTCGACATCAATGGCCAAGGGATCACCAATCCAATCATGGTTGAAGATAGACCAAATTATCAAGGCTTAGGATATGGTCAAAAGGATTTTGGAGAATTCTCTAAATGATTTGAGGCACAACAATTATATTAGGATGAGACGTCACACCAAGATGGTGGTGACAATGTTCATTTATCTCCCAAGTGATATGAATTCTTGAAGGGACCTTCCATGTCATCGTCCACCCCAGATCATCAAAGCTGCAACTCGAGAGATAGATATAAATTTCATGGGTGTTTTGCAAAATGACGATAATTTTGATATTTGTGGAACATGTACCCTTGTACTTTCTATGATGCATTTGACCATTGTTTGGATTTCTATGAGAAACACATGGTAATGGTTAAAATAATGGATCAGAATCTAGTTATCAAGCATGATGAACCTCCTTCACATTAGAGGACTTCTTTATCGGCAAGCAAGAGAAAGTTATTTTGTACCCATTTCAAGATGCATGGGCATGGAAATGAAAGATGTTGGAAATTACATCCAGAGCTTCGTTCTAAGATTCAAGGGAAAATATATTGTGAAACCTAAAGCAAGAGGTGGAAAAGAGGACTCACATCAATCCTAAAGCAGCCTTATTGCCAAAGTTGATGAAAAAGGGAACCCATAAGCCTAGGAGAGGAAGAGATTGGGTAGAGTGTTTGTAAATTTTCTTTGTAAATTTGTAATTACTTCCTATTGTTTACCTATTTGGGTAGTTTTGTAAAGTGAGCAATAATAGCCACTATGTCGATCAAGTATCTGTTTCCATTGATGTTATGTATTGTCTTGTTTATAAGTCCATATGTTTAAGGACTTTTGGAATATACTAGTTGTGATCCAAATTTGTCATGTGCTCACTCATGCAAGTATCCAAGAAGAAACTTGTTGTGAATAAAATATTTGTTTAAGATTGTACAAGATGACTACGTTTTTGTAGGAAAATCCAATTACCTCATTGAAAATTTTGTAGCAATATACTTTTGTGTACAAGCTTAGTTTGAGGATGGTAACGAAATTTTTATGTTTCTTCTCATTTTCAAGATGGAGTCAAGTTTTTATTTAACAATTGAACTTCAATATGAAGTTATTTTTTAGTCGTGTAAAGATGAGATGAAAGAGAATGTTGATATTCCACTCATCATTGTTTTGTTCCTACATCAAGCATATTTTGGCTCAATCCTTAACATGACAGTAGGTCTTCATGAAGAACATAGGTGAAGTGCCTTGATTGGGGCTTGAAGGACACCAATTGAAAAGTTAGAATTTTGGATTGAGTTTTTGGGTGATTTTGAGTTTCAAACTTATTTTATTTACTAGGAGAAGTAAACTTTTGGAGTCCAAAATCCTAGTGGGGAGGTGTGATCAGGTTATCAAATTTTAGCTAAAAAATGAAAGTGCCCAAAAATCTTGAAACTAGTGTCAAGTCGAAGTGATCATGTTTCTGAATACAATGACATTCATTTCATCTCAATGTGACAGCCTATGCTTAAGTTATCATGTTCACATTGTTTGTTCCAACAGGTGAAAATTGAGTAGGTCTGTTGACTAGGCAGCTAACTGGGCGACCGTACAAGTGAGTCAAAAAGGTGATTGTATAGGTATGAACCAACCTGATGTTGACACTTGGCATGTTCTAGTTCGTCGGTATTGAGTCATATTTGAGATGTTCGTGAATGATTGAGTGGACCAATGGGAAGGTGCCATGTGGCCCAATCACAGGCTACAACATGGCACCCTGTGGGTGGATCAAAATTTTGGTATGGTCGGCCAGAGGCCTAACGGGACTCGAACCCTTGACCTCATGTTCAAAAATGTAGCGGCTTACCACTAGGCTCATAGTGGCTTATTATTATTATGGACAAAACCATATATGAAGTTTACAATGTCACTCAATTGGGAAAACGGGTCACGTTGCTAGCCCCAGCCCCTGATCATGACGAAAATATATGACCATAGAACAAAAGGTATGGGTTCTAGGAACTAGCCTTAGCCCCTCGTCACCATACTTTCGATAGGACCTCGGTGGAAGGCATAGCAGAGTGGGGGTTAGGGTATAGCCCAACCCATGGTCACGATGCTCCCATAGAACGGCAGCTGGATTAAAAATGCACTGATAGGATGAGGCTCAAGTTAAGGCCCTAGCCCACGGAAATATGAGCCTACTTGGAACTGTGGCTAGGTGCTCGATGAAGGGCACTTACAGAGGGGGCGAACTCCTAGTTTCATTATAACCATATGACCCAGAACACAAAGATGAGGAGCCTGGCAAGAAGGATGAGTTGTTGGCCCAACCCTCGGCCCTATGGGCAAACATGACCACGAGCCCGACATTTAAGGTGTTAAGCCAATGAGGGTTGACCTTAAGGCCTAGCCTACATCCACATGGCCCATGTGGCCTGGATTTTTACGCACATAGTTTATTGGAAAATTTAATTGTCCAACAAATTGCACCGTTTGAGGGAAAATTTGTTGCCTCTATAGCTAGAAAAGGAGAGGATTTGTCGGACAGTTAAACTATTAGTCTCATTTGTAAGATGAATAACAACAAAAACTACATGTAGAGCTTGGAGAGTATATCTTTGGGAGTTTTTTTCCTTTTGGAGCTTAGGAAGCTAGGGGTTTTTGGACATTCTTGATCCAATGGTGACCTCTATTTGTTGATATAGGAAAATTTAAAGGAAATTTTTGTAGGTTCAAGTTTTTAGTTGTTTGGATCAATAAATGTTTTGGAGCAGTTCTTAAAGGTGTTTTAGCATGGAGAACATTTTCCATCATTACATGAATTACAATTCATAGTGACATTTACAAGAGGGGTTAGCAGAAGGGGTTGTTACAAACCCCACCTTGAGAGGAACACAATCCTTGGTGTTTTATGCATGGCCACACACTATTTATATGATTTTCCTATACACAACTCTTTCGCATTTACATTTGCAATTTCTTGATCAGTAAACAAAAATGGGTCAGACACCCTCATTTGATCAATCTTTTCTCAAGTGGCTATGTCCAGTTCACTGTGCTTTTAATGCACCTCGTCCTAGTTGATTTCTTATTGTCTAAAGTACTTCCTTCCTCCAATGTCCAGCGATAATTTCCATTGCACTCAACACTTCTTTAGAGAATAGTCTCAGATCATTGCTTCTCGGAACATGCCAATGTACCTTAGATCCCAATTGGCATGCCCATGACTCTTCAAAACCAATTTATTTTCATGTTTTGGTAGCCCCTTCTTTGCTTCCCATTACCTTGGGTGATCTAGTTCCTCTTCCATGCAATCACTCACCTTCTGAGTTCATGGATCTCCTTCTCTACTTCTGAGTGCCTAGCAAGGCTTCCTTGCATAAAAAATAGTTTTCATAAACAAGACACTTTCCTACCTTAACGCAATCACAATAGTCATGACATACTTAATGGCAATCAATGCATGCAACTAAGTTCGAGTGTCATGACAACAACCCTATTTTTGAATTCTTCTACTCCAATGTGTTATTGTGCACTCTTATATCATCAAACTATCATTGTTTGCTTGGAGTCGTCTTTTAATGCTTCTGTTGGTTGTGTCATGATTTTCCTACACCATAAACATTTAAGTTTTATGAGATTCATCATTGTAATATTCCATACCAATTCAAAACATACCTCATCAACAAGTTTATTCCCAAGGTTAATCCTAAGTGTTGGTTGTTTCATGATTTCCCTACACTAAACATTTAACTTTTATGAGATTCATCATAGTAAAATTCCAAACCAATTCAAGACATACCTCATCAACAAGGTTATTCCCAAGGTTAATCCTAAAACTTTGATTCAATTCAAGTCGTGATAAAATCAGAATAGGTCATACTTCAAATCAAAATTTTAAACCAAACTAATCCATGCTTTAATAAAAAAATTATTAAATTGAATAGCTCATAAGGCCCAAGTTTCCTTGCCTTACCATCCTAAGGACAATAGTATCAAGACTTAATACTCAAATCCTCTAACGACATTGATATCCGCATAATCAAAGGTATACAATAGGCAAGCCTTCCATCATAAAAGCTAATCAATCTAGTGTAAACATGTTTTTAAAACATACTTGTTCCTAATAATGCTAGTGCACTTTTAAAAATGTACACATTCTTTTAGAAACAAGCGCACACTATTAAGTACACTTGTAAATTCTTGAAAAATGAGCACCAAAATTATAGAATTAGGAATCCATGTCACGTGTTCTTATGTTTATGCACATCCCATTACCACTTTTCCAAAATCAACTTTACATGACTACCCTAATTTGATTGAAGAAAAAACAAATTCTAGCAATTCAACGTGCAATATAAGGAGTTAGTATCTTAAAGAATTTTCCATAGTTAAGTATGACAACCCTCTCTCCTAGTAGATTCTTGTTCTTTCAGCTAGATAAAAAGGGTTCTTGTTCCCAAGTATTTGGGCAATTCTATGCTTGTGTGATCCCTTTTGGCCAGAGAAAAGAGGTTTCCTATATGCAAATATTGGGGCAATTCTATGCTTGCGGGAGATGAGAAAGGTACAAAGGCTTAAATATCTGGTTTCCTATATGCAAATAATGGGGCAATTCTATGTTGCGGGAGATGAGAAAGGTACAAAGGCTTAAATATCTAGCTACATGCTTCATTGGAAAAACGATGGTGAAAATACTATTTTCAACAATTTTTGGAAAATGATGCTTGGCTTAAAGTTGAGATACATATAAATTAGGGTAGGGGTTCATGACAAGATGAACAAAAATATGGGTTCTAACTATTCTATTTTTCATTTTCATAACCGTTTTTTATTAAATATTTTTATAAAAATGTTTGTGTTTTTTAAGCATGTTGCTTATTTTATATGTAATATTAAGTTGTTTTTTAGAAAATATATAATTTATGGATATATTATTTTTAAATAAATTATTGTTTCCTAAAAATTATGAAATATGTATGAATTATTTAGAATGTTTTTGAGTTATTTGATTTTTAAATGAGATTTTAAAATTTAATAATTTTATTTATTTAGTGTGTTTATTTTGGAATATTATTTTTAGAATGAGTAATTTTTAACTACTATCTTTTAGAAAGTTTTTTGGTTTATTTTCAAATCTTATTTTTTTGGAATTTTAAAGGGATTTATTGAAATCACAAATTTCACTGGTGAACCTTTCACAATGGAAATGCCCCTCAAATTTTTAATGCTATTGAATCCATATATGCAGTGAAATGACCACCTTAAACAATACAAATCAAGATTTGGCCACAAACTTTTTCATCCAACTTCATAACTCCACGACTCACTACTCCTTTATAGAATTATAATTTCATTGTGAATAATAAAGATTTAATCTCTATGGAATATTATATAATATTCTTAGTATTAATAATAAATCAAAAGTTGACATTTATGTCCAAAGTAATTTTTTTTGTACACTTTAATTAAATTGATTAATTAAAAAAGTGTTAGTCTTATATAAACGTAATTTATAGTATTTTGAACATATGTATTAAAAAGCTTATGGTATTAGTTCATGATATTTATACATTAAGAATTTCCGTATTTAAAATATTGTTAAATGTTAGAATATCTATTTAAATATTAAAATTTCCATGATTATATAAATATATATATAAAATAAAAATTATAATATTTTTTATTTAATAATATGAAAAATAATATATAATAAATAAGTAATTTTGATATTTATATATAAATATAGATAAAATAAATAATTTTATATTTATAGATATTTACCCATTTAATTTATATATATAATGTTTATGGTTGTAAATATTGTCGTTGGGAAAATATATGTGCATATTTTATTCCTCCTAATAAAATTATATTAAAAATAAGAAAAAACAATTACAAACATTCGAGATAGAAAACCAGCATTAAGCATGCTGATTATAGTATTTGATTGTATCTACTTCTGTCCGAATGTGGAGAAGCAAGCATGCCACTTGCCATTCTTCGAGTCCTAAATATTCCTATATTTATTACTTTCCTGTTTGAATTATTAGAGCAACCATGCCACTTATGCTTCGAGGTGAGTATTTGAATACCGAAGTTTTAAATTTGGTTTTCGGTTATGTTTAGGGAAATGAAAACCTATTTGAGTATTGTAAGAGCACGGAAGCCTATGTGATTATAAATATATGATCTAAATGTATTACTTTTAAATTTTACAACTAGTCAACTAGTCAACTATCCATAGAATAATAAAAATTAACGTGGCCAGAAAAGGAAATCCATATACAGACAAAATTTTACAACTAGTCAACTATCTATAGAATAATAAAATTTAACGTCGCCAGAGATGGAAATCCATATACAGACAATTGCAATATGCATAATGTGGTGAACTATCAACCTAGTATGCTCATTGTTTTGAAGGTTCATGGCAATTTGATTGTAGAAGCCTTGTTTTGTCAATTGTAATATAAAATGACCTCCACCATGAAGCATGCTGGTCAAAAAATCTATTAAAGGGATTAATTTCGGCGGTAATGTTTTAAGATTATTCATCATTAATGCAGCGAGTTGTGGTTTCCGACACATAGCAATCTAGGGTTTAGGTTTTAGCTGGACCGAACATGGGCGCCCCAAAATCAGCTTCGCGTAACAGGCACATGCTCTCTGGTGTATCTTCATCCCTCCCAAAAACGATTAAGGTGAACTAGTTTCTAAAACTTTAAAATAGCAGCGTTAGCATGATAAATAATTTACCTTTCTTATTCGAATTTCTCTAATACTATAACTACCAGTTCTTCTTTATCACTTTCCAAATTACTCTGACAAAAATTTTCTATATGGATTTCCTTGCATGGTTTATACGTATAATGAATCCTCTTCTATGTGTATGCAGAAGAAAGATAAAGAATCCATCATGAGGGGAGTAATTGGGTATGTTCAGCAGCTGCAGAAACAACTTAAAGATGTTCGAGCTGATATCGCACTTCTACAATCAAAGAAAAGCAAGACTGATCATAACAACAATGCACTCTCTGCTACAGTACAAAACACTTTTGATACATACGACATGAACAACAACGTAAAGCAGGCATCTGAAAAAGAAGGATGTGGGTATCGCGATGATGAGGATGTTAGACAGAAAATGGCTGAAACTGAATATGATAAATACGATATTCGCTCAAACATGCTTCAAGTATATAATCCTCCTCCTCTTGACATACAAGTATATATTCATTTTAAATTGAGATTTTATCAGGCCTTAGCAGGAGGATTGCTAAGGTTTTGATATTCTTTATACTTAAGAGAGTATAAATCAAGAGTTAAGATGTATATAAGATAATGTTATAATGTTTTCATGTAAGCAGAGAAGATAGTATTATCTAAAGTATTTTTAATCGGTTCAAACATATTTACTTTTTAGATGGACCAACAGCAACTAGGTCAATTGTTTGATCTGACTGTTTTTCATCAAATTTTAGGATATTCTCTAAATTTATAATAGACATAAGAGTGGTCCTGAAAAAAGTGAAAATAGCCACATGTATTGTGACTCCTTTCGATTTTGTTTCAGGGTCTTCATGTGAAGGAGGTTAAGGAGAAAATGTTTCATATCGAAATCCGTTGCAAGAGGGAGGCCAGAGTGTTGCAGCGATTGACAAAGACCCTTGAATCTCTTCAACTGCGGATGGATTTTCATAGTGCCAATATCAAAGCTGTGGATAGTTGTTTCATCAATAGCGTATTGATAAAGGTATGCATATTATACTGTATCTCTCCCCACTTTTGTCGAATTCTTTTGGCCTTCATATGGTAACATGTGCACCGCCTCTGTGTTCAGACGAGGGCCCCAATGAAGGCGGAGATCTTGAAACACGTTATCGTGGATGCCGCTTTGCACATGCCAAACCCTAAAATGAAAGCGTCTCATTCCGTTCTTAATATATGTAAGCAAAAGCCTTTTTAACTACTGTTCCAATGTATTGCATGGACATATTGGAAAGGGTCACTTTCATTTGGTCCGGACCTTGCCTCGCAAGCCTTCATGTTTAGGATTTGCCCTGCAATGTTCATATGTTATGTGTTTAGGTACTATCTCTTTCCCTTTGAGTACTTTTCAGGTTCATATACTTTTCACTATAATGAAAAGGTTTATTTCATTACCTTTTCATTATGTTAGTGGTTTTAAATATTATAATAATATTTTATTTATATTATATTATTGATTGTGATGAATGTTTATTGATGAGAATGGATTATTTTGATTATAGTTTATTATAATTGTTTTTTGTTAATTGCAATTGAATAAGTTAGGGAGGTTTTATGGTGCATAATAATAACAATATGGCGCTATACTAGTATTATAGGGACCTTACAGAATATGAATATTTTTTAGCAAGAATAATTGACTTGATGATATTGAAAGAAGAATAAACTAAGAAATTAAAATCAAAATTATATCATATTGTTAACTTAAGAAATTGAGTTGAATGTTATATAATATTGAGACATGAAATGGATGACTTTAATATTATGTTACATCACAACATGGAGATGTTGAATTCCATATTAGGTTACATTGTGAAATTATTGTTGACTTAGATATTGTTGAACATATTGCATAATGATTTCATTGATGTCAACTTGGTCATTGACGGCCATTGATGCGAGGGGAGGTTGTTTTTGCTATGGTTACTAATGTGTTTTGCATATGTAGAGTATTGTAGTGCTTGTAGGTTGTTGAATACATGACTTAAGGGCCTATCTTTGAAGGCCCTTTAGTTTGCTAAATATCAATTTAGGTGCTCTTGCAAAGTGCATAGTGGCATAGTCCCGTGAGAAACCTTGCCAACTGTATATGGCACTTAGAAATTCTCCCAAGGGTTGAAGAGATAAAATAGTTTGAAGTTGAGTATTAAAGGAATGGGCATATCTAGATGTCTTGTTCCCATAAGACCAAGAAAAAGTAGCTTGGAATTCTTTGAAAGGAGCAACCATTTTGAGGAATCCTACCCATAAATTTTGCACAAAATTTGTAATGGTCCATATAACTCCACTTGGAGGCCAAATATCCTTCTTGGAGGTCATGTGTTTTTCTTTCATCTTAATTCCTATAATATTCATTTATGGCCTAAGTCTTGGGTTCCACCCTAACCATATCTAATACAATAAGGCCTATACCTAGTTCAAAAAACTTCATAATATCATCAATATCCCCCCTCTAATAGTGAGGATATTCTTAAGAATTCATGTTTAGTGGATGAAGGTGTCATGCTTGAACCTTGGTTCTTAGAAGATTCGGTTATGTTATAATGCTTAGGTTTCCTCATTCAAACATGTTTAGGGCACAAAGAATGATGTACTTAGTATCAAATATCACCTAATGGCACTCATGTCCCCAACCAAAGAAAGGGATAACCTCGAGAGTTCTTGTGTGGTGGTTTGAGGTGTCTTTTATAGGTATGTATTCTAGAAAATATTATTTTAGGGTCTAATCACTAAATTTCCTCCCATGACCATGTAAAGGGTCTATAACTTGTTATTAAATTACCCTAATAATGTAAGAATCCCTACTTAGAAGAGAAGGATGCCCCACTGGATGTTAAGTGTTGTGTTTCAAGTGCTAGACTAGGGACTTCAATACTTAGAAGCAACCATCTAAGGCCTAATTTCCTTCCCTTACCATGTTAAGGAGAGTAGTACCAAGACTTCATGCTCAAATCATCTAATGACATTGATATCTTCATAATGAAGGGTATACTTTAGGCAAAGTGTTTAGTCATAAAAACTTAGCACTCATGCACTTTTAAAAGTGTCTATATGTTTTAGAAATTTGCTTGTCTTCATAATAATGAACATGCACATGCTTTTAGAAGCAAATCCATACTATTAAGAACACATGCAAATTCTTGAAAAATCTAAGTTAACATGGTGGTTTAGGGAGCACCAAAACTATATAAATAGGAATGCATGTCATGTGTTCTTATTTTTACCATCAACTTTGAGTGAATACCCTAATTTATTTGAAGAAAAATAAATTCTCCCATTTCAATATACCCTCATTATTTTTAAGAAACAGATAAATATTTTATATGACAAATATATAGACTCCAAGCTAGCACGCTCACAACACTTATAATATTTTACAAAACAAAGTATTCAACTGTCAAAAAAAATAAAAAAGCTTATGCCATAACACTTTTTCCGAGCTATTCCAAACATATGCTTACTGAAGACTCTATAATAGAAACCTAGTTATTAACTTATATGCATAGAGCATTGTAAAATTCATAACATGTATATCTAATTTGGTTTAGACGGCCTCACCACATGAGCTTCCATTGCTTGGTCGCTTTCCTTGACACGTTTGGGCATTTTCTACTCTGGTCCCTTGCTATATTCTATGAACAAGCATGTCACTTGCGATTATTCGAGTCATAAATATTTGGACATATTGCTTTCGTGTTTGAATTATTAGAGCAACCATGCCCTCGGAATTCCTTGTATCGATGAGTATTTTAATACTTGAATTTTTAAATGTGGTTTTCAATAATATTTATAGAAATGAAAATACATCTTCTGACATTAACGAAACCGATGTGACTTGTACGGAGGTCCATGTCATTATAACTATGTTATTTATTTGTAAGAGTACCAGGCACATAGTCTTTCGTTTATCTTGATATTCTGTACCGAGTACCACCCAAATGAGATACTCACAAAAGGTTCCATGAAGCTATTTTTTTGCCCTTGGACCAATTGGTGTATGAGATACATAAAGTTTATAAAGTGAAAATATATTTTGCGCCCATTTAAAACATGTCAAAACTTTAATCATCATTTCTCATGGGAAAGTATGTTTCCACTGTAGGGAAGTAATTTGCTTTAGTTCATTATTGTCTTTTTAATCTGGTTGATAATTGTGATAATTGTGCTCGAAGTTTAACATTAAGAAATAAAATATATTTTGAATGTATATTTAAAAATTAATGTGCACTCATTTAAAAATATATTTTTTTAGCTATCATGTTTTTAATTTTATTGTTTTTCGTATAAGAAGATTAACTTACTTTATTGATTTTTGCATAAGAAGATTAACTTTGTGAAATGACTTTGGTATTATTAAGTATATTTTTTAATTATTTTTACATATTTTATTAATTATAGTTAATTATAGTCAATGGTAATTAACCATAACTTGTTATAGTTTAATTTTTATTAGTTGTAGTTAATTATTGTAAATGGTCATTAAGTATAGCTTGATTATATTTAATCATAGTCAATTATGGTTTACTAATCTTACTCAAACATGTTAGTCTTCAATTTGCACAATCACATTAATAAAGTGGTTGATATACACCCATTAGTGTAATTTTCTACTTTTCATATGGTAATTGACATATGGAAAATGAAATTTGTGAAAATATATCAACCACTTTATTAATGCGGTTGTGCTAGTTAATACTTGTGCAAAAAAAATACTATGGACGAATATATTTAAAATTAAAGTACTACATTTGAAAAAACATATAACATTTTTTTTATCATTTTATGTTTTCTTTGTTACCATATCTTTAACTTTCTTTATTTAACAAAAAAAGTTGACTTTGTGAGTAACATAGATACTATTAAGTATAACTTCTATATGTTAAGTTCAAAATTAATAGGATATAAGGTGACATATGAATTTGGATATATTACTATCTCAACCATATAAATTAAATCATGGAGATAGATATCAATCCATAATAAAGATCAAAAAGCTTGCCTCATAACAATTACTTCATGATATGATCTAGTTGAGAGAGCGTGAAGAAGACCTGGTTCTAGGGTTTAACAAAGGAAGTGACAGAGGTAAATAGGTAATGATGGAAGAGCAGGGAGGAGGGAGCTCCACTCCCTCCTACATCAATGTAGTTTCAAATAGAGGAAGGGTAGGGAAAAAGAACAAGCCTCTACACTCCTCAAAGGACACGACAAAAAATATTGAAACCCAAAAGGTGGAAGGCAACAATACCCATGTAGAGCAAGGGACCCACAAGGAAGATCGACGGGAGGAGAAAGCAGAAGACAGAGGTCAAGGAACAGAGAATTGAACCAAGATGAGGCCCTATAAACCCAAGACAAATACTAAACTGTAGGTAATATTGAATGATCCAACCCTACAAGAGCACAGGGATCATATGGAAAACTATGCTATAATATGCAAGTTTATGGGAATTTGGCCGACAGAGAAAGCGTTGTACACTTGGATAAAATACAAATGGAAACCAAAAGGGGAGTTAAATATACATCTTGGATCCAAAGGTTTCTTCACAGTGGTGTTCACGAACATGGAGGAAAGAGATAGAATTTTTGAAGGAGGACCATACTTCTATGTGGCAACTGGTCTATATATGCAGGCATGGACGATGAACTTTGTGTCGTAGCGAGAAACATTCAAATCGGTACCAGTATGGATTAGAATCTACTCCTTACCTCTAGATTATTGGATGCGAGAGTCTTTAAAAGCTATAGGCAATAAATTAGGCCATGTTTAAAGATTTCAGAGGAAACATACAAAGTAAGTATACCTCCTATGCCTGTATATGTGTGGAGATGGACCTATCAGGAGCTCTTCCAGATGAGTTCATTCTAGAAGTCTATGATGGCGAATGGGTTTATACAGTTGAATATGAGTATATCCCGTTCAGATGTCACAAATGTCATGAGCATGGACACCTATTCAGAGATTGTCTTGTTAATAAAAGGGAGGAACATATAAGCACCAGTAAACAAAGAGACCATACAGGTTTTACTAAAGTGTGAGGGACAGGGAAAGGAGGGGAAGGAAGATACAAAAGAATCCCAATGATAACAAAACAAGAAGTCACAATAGATTTGAGATCTTAGAAGAAAGAGAAGAAGCTGAGGGCATTCAAAGGAAAATGGAGAATCATGCAGAAACAGGGAAAGGACAAGAGAACAACATCGACTTCACATAGGAATAGAATGAACACACAACAGACCCACTGAGCACCATGGAAACAGAAAAAGACCATGAAATGACTCAAAGTGAAAGTGGTGCAAAAGACCAAGACTTACAGGAGATCATGGAAAGGGAGAACCAAGAGATAGAAAAGTTTCTAGAACAAAGAGAAAACCTAGGAATAAACTCCGTACCACAGGAGGAAGTAAACAAGGTACAACAGATATTCCTTAATAAGTTACAACAAAAAGCTGTAGGAGTCAAAAGAGGGCATGACAACCAGGAAAACAAGGGGGCTTCCTCAATAGGGTTAATAACAGGAAAATTCACAGAAAACTCAAGCAGGAAGAGAGGAAGAAAGAGACGGAAATAATCACTGCTAGAATGTGGCAAACTCATGATTGACTCACGAAGGATGAGAGACCTTTCCAGTTGCTCCTTCAAAACCTCACCTCAATGAAGATCATGACCTAGAACATCAGAGGACTAGGGAGTAGAAGAAAATAGAGGAATCTAAGAAATAAGATCAAAGAGGAAAAACCTAACATAGCGTTTATACAGGAAACCAAATGCTAAGTGGAGAAGGTAAGAGAAAAACATAGCAAAAGGCTAAATAGATATGAATATCTTGAGGTCAAGGCAAATAAATCTGGTGGTGGCATTCTCACTCTATGGGATCCACAGAAATTTGGCATGCTTGATGTGGAGGCGTCCAGACACCACCTCTCCTTGATTATCCAACCTGTAGGTGACAGGTAGTGTTACATGATCATCAATGTCTATGGTCCTCAACCAGTGGAGGACAAACTTCAGCTCCTCACTACACTGGAAGATATGAAAAAGAGATACCAAGCTTTACCCTAGATTCTAGGGGGAGATTTTAACATGATAAAATCACTCATGCAGAAGAAAGGGGGAACTAGAACACTGGGTACGGATTCAGTTGCATTCCAGAAATTTCTCACCAATATGAAACTAGTTGATATGGACACTAGTAAGGGTATTTTCACTTGGAATAACAAAAGAGGTGGCTCTACCCAAGTAGCCTTAAAATTAGACAGATTTATTATCTCAGAGGAACTTCTTCTCATGGGGAGTGGCCTGACAGTGTTCATCCTTCCTTTTGGAGGTTCAGACCACTGGCCTTCCAATTGGAAGCTTCTCTAATTGGTAAACAAAGGAATAACCCCTTCAGGTTTGAGAACATTTGGCTCACGCACTAAGATTTCCTCACAAACGTTGAAAAATGGTGGAAAAAAGAGCTACACATGCAACGTACAAAGATGTCCCTTCTACATCATAGGCTCAAACACATTAAAGGTAGACTCATAGATTGGAATAAAAATGAATTTGTTAACATATTCAAAGCTAAAGGAGAAGTGGAAAAGAAACTGAAGGAAATAAATCAAATCCTTATCACAGAAGGCTACACAAAGGAAAGGAAAGAGATAGCAGAGCCACTTTAGCATGAATGGGAAAATAGATGTCTACAAGAGGAATTCTAGAGACAAAAATCCAAAGTCCAATGGATTAAGGAAGGGGAGTGAAACACCAAATTCTTTCATAGATCCACCATAGCTCACACAAACAATAACAGAATTGTGAAACTTATAGATCATCATGGTGTAGAAAGAAACACTCATGAAGAGATGGAAGAGGTTCTAGTTCAGCATTTTCAGAGAATTGTTGAGGAAACTATAGCAGATAGATCATAGTTTACTGCAAAATTTACACAATACATTCCTAAACTCATCTCCAGAGAAGACAATTACAATCTCAACAGACCAGTGAGAGAGGAAGAGCTTGAGGAAGTCATCACAGAGATGCACAATGGGAAAGCTCCAAGCCCAGATTGCTTCAATGTGGACTTTTTCAAGACATGTTGGAGGATTGTAAAGCATGATATTCTGGAGGTAGTAGAAGACTCACATAAATCTAAAAAAGTCTTGAGGGCGCTCAATGAAATTTTCATAGCCTTAATCCCCAAACAAGAAAAGACCACCTCTCCGGATAGATATAGACCTATAGAATTATGCAATGTGGTGTACAAAATAATATCCAAAGTAATTTCCAACAAACTCAAACCTCTCCTCCCCACCCTAGAGTCTAAGGAGAAAATGGGCTGTGGAAGGGAGACAAATTATGGATAACATAATTCAAGCGTATGAAGTGGTTCATTCTCTCATCATCAATAAGTAGGCTTGGATGATAATTTAACTGGACATAGCAAAATCCTATGATAAACTTAGTTGGGCATACATAAGAGCAGTACTAAAAGAATATGGCTTTGATTATAAATAGATTAAGTGGGTCATGGCTCTTGTTACCACTACTAGCTATTCAATTCTTCTCAATGGCTCTCCCTCAAAAATCCTCATGCCTATAAGAGGTCTCAGGCAAGGTGATCCTCTTTCTCCCTTCCTTTTCATCTTAATGATGGAAGGGTTAGGTAGAGCAATCAAAACTACTAAGGAGGAAGGAAGAATTCAAGGTCTGAGACTCACTCGAGGAGGGGATACGGTGACACATGAGAAATTTGTGGATGACATTATGCTTCAAGGCAGACCTACAGTCAATGAAGCCAAAGCATTCAAGCTAATTCTGCATGAGTTTGCTATGGCAATAGGTACTGAGGTAAGTCTTACTAAATCAAAGATTTTCTTTTTCAATACTAATATTTCGATTCAAAGAAATCTTTCTAGAATTTTAGGCTTTCAAAGAGATTCATTTCCCTTGAAGTATCAGGGAGTTCCCCTTACTAATAAACCCTTGCACAAGGACATCTGGGAGCCTGTTCTAAATAAATTGAAAGAAAAAATTAGCAGGTGGACAAACATAGCCCTAAATCTAGCAGGAAGGATGATTCTCACTAAGGATGTTGTCCAAACCATCCCTATCTATATTCAATCAGCCATTCCAGCACCAACTGGGGTCAGTATTCAAATAAGAAACATTCAAAGAGACTTTCTCTGGGGGGAAGGTGAAGAAAAGAAGAAATCGGCCCTAGTGGCGTGGTAAAGGGTATACAAACCTAAATCCCATGGAGGCCTGGGTCTACATGACCCAGGAATTCTAAACAGAGTTTTGGGAGCTAAAGTTTGGTGGAGATGGTTAAAGGAAATACAATCCCCCTAGGAAAAACTATGGAAGCAAAAGTATGCAATGAATTGGCACGACACGGACCTCATAAGAATGACAGGACAAGTAAAAGGTTCTCAAGTTTGGAGTAGGGCCTCGGAGAATAGAGCCCTAGTTCAAAACCATAGTTTCTGGGAGATCAGAAGCGAAAATTTGGCCTGGTTCTGGGAGGACAATTGGCAGCAGGAGGGCAATCTCAATAATGAGGATTTAGCTAGCATCCAAATAGATACCATCAGCAAAGGATTAAGGAGGGTTAGTGACTTTTGGGATCAATCAAGGAACAATGGAAAATGGAGAATTTGGAAACTTCTAGTTTACAATGAGATGAGCATGCTGAATACTCAAGCTACAGCCCTCAAAGGTCTTTTGGAAAAAAGACAAACCCTAATCTCAACCTTGGATGATCAATTAGGATGGGGAAAGAATAAGGCAGGTCTCTTCACCCTTAAAGAGGCCAAAATAATAGCCACAAGGCTTAACCTGCCAAGCATTAACAAGACTTGGAAAGAACTCTGGGATAACCCTCATTGGATGAAGGTCAAACTATTCAAGTGACTGGTTCATCAGGGCAAGATTCTGACATCTAAGAAAAAGAGGCTTTGTTAGCCCCTCAAGATGTCACCTATGTGGACAACAGGAAGAAACCACAAATCATCTCCTCAATAGATGCTCCTACACTGCCACACTATGGAACTAGATTAGAGAAGTCTTCGAGCAAACATACAGGAATGAAGATGACATCATTGCTACACTGAAAAACTAGAGGAATTTTTTTTCAAATAGTGATACAATAAACTTAGCCTGGATGTTGACTCCAAGGTTCTTAATCTAGAATGTATGGAAAGAGTGCAACAAAAGGATTTTAAAAAACAAAATGGGCATGGTGACCAACATCCTAAAGCTAATCCTCAAACAACTCAAGGAGACTGTCCACACCCTGGGGGGTGTTTCTACTAGAAAACCCATAGGACACAGAGAGGCCAGAATCCTAGAAATGTTAGAGCTTAAGGTTCATCTCCCCCAGTGTCCTCTGCAGATCAACAAGAATATCTCATAAGTTAAGGCTTTCTGGAAACCCCCTTCTCAAGGTTTTTTAAAATTTAACATAGATGGAGCCTCGAAAGGAAATCCTGGAGAAGCAAGTTATGGAGGGGTCATGAGAGATGAGGAGGGAAACATATAGGTCATTTTCTATAGTTATCTAGAGAAGGCAACCAATAATATGGCTGAGCTCATGGCAATGGAGCTATGCCTGGAAATATTTCTCAAGCACAACATTCATAATGTCATCATTGAGGCTGACTCAGAGTTAGTAATTAATTCAGTCAAGCAGATAAAGTTCAGGAGCAGCGCCAGAGAAAATCTCAGGTCACTGGCAGCATTTGCAAGTCTACCAAAGAATTCAATCACACCTAAGAATTAAAAGAACTCTTAGTTTTGTGCATGTTCGCAGGGAAGCCAACAAAGTGGAGGATTGACTTGCTAATGAGGGGGTTAGAAGCAAGTTAACCGACATGTGTTGCTGGTGGGAGGAGGTAATAGATGACAAAATGAGAGATGAATGCTCAGCGTGGGCCCTCAGTGACAGACAATAATATCAGAATAAGCAACGAGAAAATATTTCATTTCTTGTCAATGAAGCTTAAGTATTTCTCAGAGAATGAGTAATGTAAGTTCTCACAGGAATCTTGGACAAAGACAGTCATCGGCCCAAGGATTTCTACTCAAAAGGAAAAAGCTATGAGGAAATGGGAAACTGTGAAGAAGGACATTCCATGCATGAGGAGACCCTTCTGGGCATATCGTCCTCACGTAACACATTGGAGGACAGAGGATCTGGGAACTGAAAGCAAAAACTGCTCAAGAGAAACCACCCGCATCGGGTGCCCCTTGACCTGGAAGTGGTTTTCCTGGATGGTAAGCGATGCCACTTAGCAAGCGATGCATGGTGGGGGAAGAAGAGAGAATACTGCCCTCATTGCGTGGTATTCCTCGGGCTTATCGGCGGAGCGATGTTGATAGTGGTCATTAGATCTTGAGGGGGGAGATCAATAACCACAGTTTGTTGTGAAATTTTGTGGGTCCGAAAGGTCAAAACCGCTTATCATTTACCACCTTCATCGGGCGCCCTCAAAAGAAAAGATGGTTTACATGGAAAGCTAGCGATGCCACTCAGGGAGCAGCACGTGGCGGAGTACGGGAAATGAATACCACCCTCATCACGCGGTATATGTCATGCTTTTAAGTTGTAAGATATGGACACTAGCCCTAGGATCAGAGGGAGAAGATCGATGGCCAGCATTGGTTAAGTAGTTTAGGGATTTTTTCGCGGGCTACTGCTCCACGCATTTTGGTTTTAGTCCACCGAAGCAAAAGGAGACATATCAATGGTGGGTCCACGTGCATGCTTAAGGTTCTAGGACTGTCTTGGCCTTGGTTTTAGTTTTCCTTTGGGCGGGCTTTTTTCGGGCACGTTGTGTATTTATCCCTCTTCCTTTGTGGGGGTTTGTGCCTTTGCGCACTTGTTGTAACCTTTGTAATTTATTTTCTTTTCTAAGTCAATAGAAGGACCATCTCTTGCTTAAGCAACAATTACTTCATGATACATCTTGTATTGTTAAAAAATAAATAAAAATTAAAACCTAAATAAATTATAACTTTATTTTAAAATTATTATTATTGTTATTAATTATAAATTAATTAATATGTATGTTAAACATATACATTTAAAAAAACATAGAACAAGATTCTTTATCATGGAGATTTACCTCCACTTTACAGTGGATATTTTTTATTTGTAAATAGACTTTGTTACAATACCGTGGCTTATCAATACACATGCCTAAAAAACCATAACGCACAACCACATACGTCCACAAACATTTTTAATTAATTAATTTATTAGAAGATGAAAAGAACAAACTATTGGAGATCCATTTAAAAATTTTTGTGTATACTGACTATAAATTCGTGAAAATTCTATGAGCATTAAATCTCACCATTAGACACCTAATGATATTGATAATTAAATTAAATTCTCAAAGACCTATAGTCAAAATAAATGGTCATAAGTATTAATACTTATAATATGAGTGGTATTATATATTAAAATATTTTTCAAAAAAAAAATAAATAAAAAAATATTATAATAATATAGAAAAATATTTAAAATATATAAATAATCATTTCTCTATAATGTTGTACTCTTTTTAAATAAATAGTTTAGTTTTTATTTAATTATTTTAGTTTGTTATATAAATTATGTAAATATTAAAATGTTTTTGAATAAAAATATATAAAAAATTGGAAACTTTTATAAATACATAAACATTATTTGCCAACATACCTAAACAATTAAAATGAACTATTATGTTATCATAACTAATGTTTTTAAATAAAAGAATTTTGTCAAAATATTTCTTGCCACATTAAAGTGACTTTTTATGTCATCATAACTAACTATTTTTTTTAAACATAAGAATCTTGTCAAAATATTTCTTACTAAATTAGAAAGGAAGAATAAAATTACATAAACACAAACTAGATTAAAGTGAACTTTTAAGTCATCGTAATTTTTTTTTGAAAATATAATGATCTTGCCAAAATATTTCTTGCTAAGTTAGAAACTAAGAATAAAATTGACTTCACTAAATAAAATTAAAATTGAAAAATGAAAATTGATATAAAAAAGAATATATCAAAAATCATTAGCAAAAACATATATTATTTAGATAAAAGTTGAGAATAGCATAGATACCTAATTGATGAGAAGGTTTTAGAATTTTTTATTTTTGAAATGAAATATCATATTTATTGGTTATTTTTTCCTTTGTCTTTGTTTAATAAGGGGTACTCTAAAATCATCAAATTTTCAAGGTATTCTTTTTACATTTAGAATCTTCTTAGTCATAATGTATCAACTTTTTTTTTCAAATGTTATTTTTCCAAAATTTCACAAGTTTTGAAAATATTTACTGTTTAATGATACATTTTCTTATTTTCAAGGTGAGTTGTTTTAGAATGTAAGGCTTCTAAATTATCCACATTGGTGGCCATAGGTTTGAGATTTCAAATCCATATCAAGCTTGATCATTAAGAGAGTTAAAGAATAAGATAATGGAATTGATAAATAAATAAATAAAATGTATCATTGGGATAAAAGATATTTACATTTACTAAGTAAACCAAGAAATTGTAAAATACTAAAAATAGTTGTCTCGTTAATAATAAAATGACAATGTTAAAATTATCGCTAAAAAGTTAAGAGACTTTTGTAAATATATAATCAAATAATTACTAATGTAGTAAATGATATACAATATGTTGCATTAATAATAGATAATATGTTATATGCTTTAATATGTTACTAAATATATTATTAAATCAATTACAGTGTTATCTTTTATGGGTATATTATATTAGATGATGGTGGCCATTTCAAGAATGAAAGACTCGGGGGATATGTTTGGAGGCTTATAATAAAGGTAATGGGTTATCCTAGGGTTTTTGTATCTTTTATTTTCTGGGCATTTAAACTCTACAATTTTGTCCTACTCTATCATCAAATCCGGGGCTCATAATCTAGACACGATAGTCAATTAGAAGGGGGACTCATGGAACCTGTTATTCATCTTTTAGATGCATAGTTTTTTTTTTTTTTTATCAAGTAAGAGTAGGACGTTCTATTAAGCTAGCCAAATATACATAATTTAGATGAAGCTGCACCCACTTTGTGAGAGTACAACAGTCAGGAGGGCAGACAGAACCAAACCATTCACCCAAAACCAAGAGAATCCTAAATAGGAAAACAGGGTAGAAACTACCAAACAAATAGGGCACACAACCATCTGGTAGTGCTAACTTGCACCAAATGGACCTAGAACTCCTTGGAAGCCGAGTCCACCGAATTGGGGGTCACAAAAAGGCCACAAAAAGACCTACCGAGGGTCCACAAGAGGTCCCACCACAAACCCCACTTAAAACTAACAAACGGACACAATGAAAATTAAAAGCATAGCACTCTAATCTTTTTTCGAGTCTGACGAACTAGCAGGAACAAAATGCCACTGTTGATCAACTGAAAAAGATCCAACGACATTCATGAATATCGGGAGGACGAGAAGCATGAGAGTTAGCCGCTCGATGAGGGTGGTTTTCTCTCACCTCATGTCGCAATGTGTCACACGAAGAGTGGAATCGGAGCCAAACTCAAAAACCTAGAAACCATATGGACCCCGCTCGATATATCACTTGTGGTTTTGAAATGGTTGTTTTGTGGAAAAACAAACACGTCCTTTCACCACGTGATTTCCTTCATAATAGTCCAGTAGGAAGTTCTTGAGCCACTCCAGTCCACCCAGATTCTTTGTCAAACACCAACTAAGCAATATGAAAATGGACACCCCAACCTGTGGTGTTGTCCGAGTCAAACCTTTCATCATTCAATAAAAAATACTCCAAGCTTTGGAGAACAGCCAAACCATAGAGGGTTAGACTCTAAGGGGTTCTCCATGCTCCCACATATCTTCTGAGTCCCTTCGGTCCATCGTGTTAGTCTATAGTTCCGTATCCTGGGTCTCCTGACAGAGGCAATCCTCCCACAATTTTCCTCGAGGTAACGAGTCCCAGACATAACTAGAATCCCTGTCCCTATTGGTGACACCTTCATTCACCAATCGATCCACTAACATGTTAGCTTTCCTTTTCACATGAACAAGTCTGGCAGTTTTAAGGGTTTGTAGGTGAGAGTAGGTGCAGTGAAAAATTTGTAAAAGCTTCCAGTGCTTCGACACTTTATCTCGAGAGGTTCCATTTTCTTAGCCACTCTAATAATCAATTTCGAAACTGCTTTAATTATAACATTGTGTGACTTTGAATCCACCAGGATTTCGAAGAATTACTCTAATGCCATGAGCTCAGGCATGTTATCAATGGCTTTCCCTAAGTGGCTGTCATGCGGAAAGAGTTAATCTTGCGGACAAAACCAACCTCCCTAGAAGCCTAAGACTTTCTAGTGACAAACAAGACAATTAAGAGCAATCCTTCTCTAAACATGCATTTATCACACGAGAAATCAAGTGTTTAAGATCCTACCTGTAGTCCAACGCTGTTGTAGTAGTCCAGCCTCGTCGATCCAGATGAGCTCCTCCTTCACTTCGAAACTTGCATTCACTAACAATCAAAAGATTACATAGCACCTGAATATCTCATAAAATAAAACATATTCAACATATAGACGAAGGAGTATATGAAACAACTCATTAATAATAAATTGTTGAGAAGAATGGACTTATTTGTATTAATAGGAAACAAAAGAAACCATTACAACCTGAGCCTTGGTGTTGTGCAAGTTCCTCCCAGGGTCCAGCAAGAGTTTTCCTTTACTTTGATCAGCTCACCCACTTCCAAATGAAACAAGAAAGGATGGTAATCTCTCCTCACAAGCTTCTACAAGGAAGTCCTAATTCCAGCAGCATCTACCCTTTGGAATGTTCAGCTTTCAACCTCCCCTCCTTTGGCCCAATGCCTGTATTTATAGTGTTATAGAGGAAGTTAATCAGGTCCAACATCAATGGGATACTCCCTCTTTTGGATGGGGTAGCTCCTCTCTTGATGGGATAAGTTCCTGTTTCATAGGGATGCATGAACCATCTAGAGGTGCTCAATACACGTCAAACAATCTTCTAGAATGCTCTAGAAATGACCACAAGTAACTTTTTAAAGATGAAACTTGCGCCTTTTGACCTTTACAGGAGTAGGCACCCATCCTTTGACTTACAGAGCGTACAAGTACGCAGGTACAATGAGCTTGGGATGCGTACACGCAGGCAAGGTAGAGAGAACCTGCGTACCCAGAGATAAACATGATTTTTAATGACTTTCTCTCTTTCTTGAAGTTTGACATGGAGAGTAGATGTATAAGGCTTGACAAGGAGGATAGTATGACTGTTGATGGAGCCATACTAACTGCAGATAGTCATGGTGACAAATTTTAGTGTAACAGTGGCCATGGAAGATTTTCTGTATTTTCCCCTAATCATCTCTTATGGCACCCCCAAAACCCACTAATCCTGGGTTGCCCTGGGATGCTCCATAAATATTAACCTTTAAGAAACCATAAGGAGGGGGCTTCCAAATGTTAACACCTTTATTTATTAGGCTCACTTCCTTTATTATTCCCAGAGGACTGATGGACTGGAGACCCAAGTGAAATAAAATACTCTCCTCTTAGGGCAAAGGAGGATCCTTAGGAAGGGTCCTCAACAAGCTTCTTACTATGTCTTTGAGCTGCCTTAGAATTTGATCAATTATGTGTTGGGGCTTGCTTGTTTTGTTTTTGAAGCTCCAGCTATTGTGCTCTTTCCAAACATTCTAGATGACAAAGCCTGGAACTAAAATCCAGGCTTTATTAATAATCTCATTCCCTGAGAAATTCTTCCTCCAATTCTTCAAAGTATTGGATATGCTGAGACTATCCCTGTCAGTTTGTCTAAAGATTGAGGCCAACTAGTCCCACACCTTGGAAGTGAAAGGATAGAGGTTAATAAGGTGTTCAATCATCTCCTCATGTGAACCACAAAGGTAACATTTGGAAGGACCAATGAAGCCTTTCTTTAGGAGATTCTCCCAAGTTAAGATCTTCCTTTGATGCACTAGCTAGATGAATAACTTTATTTTCATCCAGTGGGGGCTTTGCCATAATTTCTTCCATACTTGATTAGGATTCACAAAGTTAAATCCTGTAACTTCCTATTTAGCATCTTTGAGCTTAAAGTTACCTTCAGAATTCTTTCCCAATCTTAATTGGTTAGGTGGGGGAGAAACCAGAATCCTTCTCTGCTCTAGATCCTAGGTGAGAGCGTCTGCCTTGGCCTTTACAGGACTCTCATCCCTATATCTTGGAACCTTCCACTTCCTCCATTTTCCATTGTTCCTTGGTCCCAGAAATCTTTTACCAAAACCAGACCTTTGCTATCTGTATCAATTTTGAGATCTTTTAATTCATCCCTATAAGGGCTGGGTTCCTATTGCCAGTTGTCCTCCCAAAATATAGCAAGGTCTCCTACTCAGATTTCCCAGAAACAATGTTGCTGAACAATACTTTTATTTTCCCAGGTAAGGTTCCAAATATGTGAGCCCCTGATTTGCCCTGACATTCTAATGTGATCCTTCTCCAGCCAATGCTTGGCATACTTTTGTTTTGAAAGCTTAGCCCAAGGGGCATTGGACTCCTTGATCCATCTCCACCAAAGCTTAGCTCCCGAAACTCTGTTGAGAGTCTCAAGATCATGAAGCCCCAAGCCACCATGGCTTTTGGGCTTGCATAGCTTGTCCCAGGCTACTAAAGCCCACTTCTTTTTCTCTTCCCCTCTACCCCACAGAAGGTGCCTTTGTATACTTCTTATCTACTACTTAATGCCTTGAGGAGCAAGAAGAGCTACAAACATGAAAATGGGAATTCCATGTAAGACTGCCTGTGTGAGCACAAAGCGCCCTACCAAATTGAGTGACCTGCATGTCCATTTTCTAACCTTGTCTTAAATTTTATTTAAAATCGGCTCCCACACATTCTTGCTAGGAGGTTTGTCAGTAAGAGGAATGCCAAGATATTTGGAGGGTAGATGTTCCCTTTGAAATCCAAGAATTCTGGTAATGTTTCATTGAATAGAAATATTAGTGTTAAAGAAAAATACTTTGGACTTTTCAAGGCTTACCTCTGTGCCTATTGCCATAGCAAAGTCATTTAAGATGTTTTTGATTGCTCTAGCTTCCATGACTATGGGTACACCCTGCAACATAGTATCATCCACAAATTTTTGATGAGTGTTTTCCATTCCATCTGAGGTGAGTTTGATGCCCTGGATTCGCCCTTCTGCATTTTCCCTTTTGATCGCTCTACCCAGCCCTTCCATCATGAGGAAAAAGAGGAACGATGAGAATAGATCTCCTTGTCTGAGTCCTCTGGAGTGTGTTAAGGCTCTTGATGGTGCTCCATTAAGTAGTATAAAAAAACTAGTCATGGTGACTAGTGCCATAACCCATCTTATCCAATTTTGGTCAAAGCCATATGCTTTTATAATTTCTCTTATGTAAGACCAGCTTAGCTTGTCATAGGCTTTCACTAGGTCCAACTGAATGATCATACATGCTTGTTTGTTGCTTTTGACAGAGTGTACCACCTCATGAGCCTAGATTATATTGTTGAGGATTTATCTACCTTCCACATAGCCTGTCTGCTCCTCCTAGATGAGAGAAGGTAGTAGGGGCTTGAGTCTGTTGGCTGTTACTTTGGAAATAATTTTATACACCACATTACAAAAGGCTATGGGTCAAAAACCATTTGAAGTCATGGCATTTTCCTGTTTTGTGATTAAAGCTATGAAGGAAGCATTAAGAGCCTTCATAACCCTATTGGACCTTCTTGAGTCTTCCACAACCTCGAGGATATCTTGTTTGACTATTTCCCAACAAACTTTAAAGAAGTCTACATTGAATCCATTCGGGCCTCGTGCTTTTCCATTCTGCATTTCATTAATTACTTCACTGACCTCCTCTTCCGATACTAGCCTATTAAGATTGTGGTTGTCCTCTTTGGTGACCAGCTTAGGAATGTACTGAGTGAAATGGTCAATGAACCTAGATCTATCCTCCAATGGCTCCTTTGCAATATTGAAGAAGTGTTGTACGAGGACTGATTCCATATCATTGTGAGAGATAAGTTCAATTGCTTGTGAATCTTTGATCTTTGTGATTCTATTGTGAGCCTTGTGTGATCCAGACTTAAACAAGAACGCAACAAATTACAGAGATAACCATATACACAAAGATGCAGTGGAAATAATACTTCATTTCATTAATGGAAAATACTGAAACATGCTTACAATCAGAAATGGAATAAACTAGCTAGGGCGATGGTAGCTTATCTCTGAGAAGAGATGTGATGGCTACATGCCTCTGAACTGTGTTACAATGAGGCTCGAAGGCCTATTTATTGTTGAGAACAATGAAAAACCCTTAACATTCCAAAACCTAACCCTAGGAGATGAAACGCCAAACTGTGGGCCCCGTTTGGGGGTAAGTTGGTACATCAACTTCCCAGGGTCGGAATTGGTCGTATTATCTCCGTTTGATGTGCATGATAGCCCATTGGAAAGATCTCTCCGAGGACTACGACGGAAAATAAGATTGTTAGATAGAAAAATTGCTGGTGGTAGATTTCCCAAAAAACGTCATTTAGGGCCTGAAAACGGCTCCGGAAGTTTAGGACCCGAAAAACAGCTAAAAATAGTAAATTGTGCTATAATTAAGGAAATTGAAAAAAATGAAAGAA
Source organism: Pinus taeda (assembly GCA_000404065.3). Taxonomy (NCBI): domain Eukaryota; kingdom Viridiplantae; phylum Streptophyta; class Pinopsida; order Pinales; family Pinaceae; genus Pinus; species Pinus taeda. The sequence continues at coordinate 15,175 of APFE030917147.1, read as the reverse complement.
GCACTAGAGGGGATCCAATTGGAATTAGCGGGTGGCCACCAATATGCACCTCGATCATTGTGAGCCATAGTGGATTTGTGAAAGAACTTTGTATTTCTTTCTCCCTCTCTAATCCATTGTATCCTAGATTTCTGCCTGCAGAAAATTTCCTCTTGTAAGAATCGATCTTCCCATTCTTTCTACAAAGAGTCAGTTAGTTTTTGCTGCTCTTTGGTGAAGCCATATGTGATGTTGATCTAATTGATCTCCTGGAGCTTCTGCTTAGTCACTCATTTGACTTTGATGATATCGCCAAATTCCTTTCTGTTCCAAGCTTTAAGTCTAGATTTGATATGTTTAAGTTTTTGTTGGAGCATGAACATTTTAGTGCCATGAATGTTCAACTCCTCTCTCCACCATTTATCAATGTTACGAGTGAATTCAGGGTTTGAGAGCCAGGCATTTTCAAACCTAAAAGTTCTATTTCATGGTGTGCCCATAAAGGTGGCTTCCAGCTGTACTAGCCAGTGATCTATTCCTCCAAAGGGCAGAATGGAAGCTATCATGGTAGGGCCTGTAAGAAGGAGGTCCTCTGAAATTATAAATCTATCAAGTTTGGAAGCAACTTGAGAAGCCCCTCCCCTCTTGTTGTTCCATGTGAAGATTCCATTTATTGTTTCAGTGTCGATTAGTCCCATATTCGTAATGATGTTCTGGAAGGCCATGGAGTCTCTGCCTAGCTATCTAGTGCCTCATTTTTCTTTGAAAGAGAACTTATCATATTGAAATCTCCTGCAACGATCCAGGGCATGTTAGGATGTCTTCCCCTTAGATCCTCTAGTAAGGTGAGAAGCTTGAGTTTGTCTGCTTTCTTTTGGGGTCCATAAACATTTGTGATTGTGTATAACTCCTTATCACCTACAAGCTGACAAACCAAGAAAATATAGTTCTTGGATGCTTCAGCATCTAGGATTCCAAATTTATGTGGATCCCATAGTGTGAGAATCCCCCCCGCCGAGTTGTTTGCCTTAGCCTTTAGATATTCATACTTGATTAATGTTGGGTCCCTATAATACTAGTGATTACCCCATTACTATGGTAGTTGTACCCCTTATTAATATTGTTGTGCCCTATTGCCCCCATATTGTTATTACTGTGCCCCATAGAATCCATTTATTGTTATTTTTGTGGCTTTATATTATTATTATTAGGTCGGCTGGGTTATATTGTGACTCCTTAGACTCCTATATATAGAAAGGAGGTTTCGTCATTTGTATCATCCAGGAATTGTTCATTTATGTAATGTAAAGGAGGTTGCCCCATCAAAGAGGTTGAATTCTAAGGCGTTGATCTATCTTTTCTATCTTTTCTTGAGCTGGTTTCATAACATTTGGTATCAGAGCTTTGGATTCTATGGTTTCGCTGCTCCAAACATGTCATCGTGGCATTTTCGCTATACCTTTTTTTCTGCGACATTTTAGAAGTCGAAAAAAAAAACCCATTTGAGAAGACATCACGCTGAATCTTGGGTCCAAATTTTAGAGCTTTTTACGCTATATTTTCAGAGATATGATCTGAGGAAGTTGGTCCTTTTGCAAAATCCTGAATTACATTCAAAACAAGTGACCTGGGGAAAATCGTCATAACTTTCTCTATGAGCATCAGATTTAAATTTCGTAAGAAGGTACAGAAAGAGGACGGACTATAGTTTCTTGGATATATTTTTCAGAGGCAAAGGTCAAAATAGTGACACGTGGCACTTCATACAAGTTCGCTCTTCTGAAAAGGTCTATAATCAGGTCACTGTGCGAGATTTGGCATAACTCTTCATTGGAGAATCCAATTGGGGCCAGACTGGTGGCATTGGAAAGAGGACACAAAGGGCTACCACAGGTCGAAATTTGAGAACTAGATGTTCTGAAAGTACAGAGATACATCAGAGGCAATATCGAGCTCCTACAAAGAAAAAAAAGGTGTGTATATTTTTTTAAATTCTTGCTTAAGATTGGTTTGAAAACTTATTTTGAAGGAATTCAAAGGGCTAGTAAAGCATTTTTATCAGTAACTGATGCCCCGAGGAAAGAAAATGCAAACACCTAGTAAGGAACCTGAAAGCTCTAGCATGACTCATGAAGAAGAGGAAGAAATGCTACATGATATATCAAAATTACAAGAACAAGTGCAACAAATATCACGCTCACAAAAGCTAACCGAAGCTAAGATAAATGTCATGGAATCTAAGATAAAGGGCGTGGAAG